>JAJJXB010000005.1:1655000-1957931 GCA_024521645.1 Morchella snyderi | reverse complement strand
CTAACCCTAACTAACCCTAACTAACCCTAACTAACCCTAACTAACCCTACTAACCCTAACTAACCCTAACTAACCCTAACTAACCCTAACTAACCCTAACTAACCCTAACTAACCCTACCTAACCCTAACCCTACCTAACCCTAACCCTAACTAACCCTAACTAACCCTAACTAACCCTAACTAACCCTAACTAACCCTACCCCTAACTAACCCTAATTAACCCTAACCCTAACTAACCCTAACTAACCCTAACTAACCCTAACTAACTCTAACTAACCCTAACTACCTAACCCTAACTAGCCCTAACTAGCCCTAACTAGCCCTAACTAAAATAATTGCTTCCTTAATCCAAAAAATGAAATGTTGTAACTTAGAACAAAGATGAATTATATTGATACAGTTTGTTACAGTACCTATTCGGTTGAAGAAAAATACTTTAATAATAGGTAAAAATAATCTTTCACAACATTCTGATAGCAACTGAAATGATGATGCTTAATAGTTTTTCCGAGATCCGCTTTCTATTATGATTAAATGGAATTGGTGTTATAACAGAGGAATATGGGTTCTGCGTTGATAGACTAAGATCTTGTAAAGTCATATAACTAAGATTTCTCTCTGAAGCGGTATTGAACACATGCAGATCGTCGATAGTGTTTATATCGATGGTGGAAAAATCGGTGATATCCCTGTTCAGGATACGAGTAACCTGTCTTGCAACTCTCCAAAGTTCGGGATGCAATGCTAGAATTGCGCTAATACATATCTCCCACTCACTCTCCGAAAACTGTGCCAAATCGAAAGTTGGAGTTGTAAGAGCTACAAGCATTGGCAGAGTATATTGATTCATTTCGTCAAAATACATGTCTGACAACCGTACCCAGTGAGAGTATGCATCGAGGAGTATTTGAAATTGCCTGATATTCAAACGAAGTGGGTCTCCAATGACAGCAAGATCGTATACATGCAGAATAGGCCGGTGAATATATTCTTTCACCAACGCTAATACAAAAAGACATTCTTCTCTGCTCAATCTGTGAAAGCTTCTCAAGATATTCCGGACTTCGTATGCAATTAAACCATCTCACCCGGTAGCACAGGATCATACCACAACATCTTTTGACGAGGAGAGAAACAATGATGGAACCAGATTCGTGATGCCTTGTGCAGTACCAAAGAGTTTCGATACATTTTTCAACGTTTGACATATATTCATCATTGTCATATGTGTTTGGGATATTTTGCGGCGTTATCTGGATTAGGTTCAATGAAAATGGATTGATAATTTGTTCCAAATGATAGAGTGATATTGGAAGATTCGACAAGTAAGATTGATCTGTTGAAACACGCAGAATCGTGAGGAAAAAACACCACTTGTCCAGAGAAAGCGTATTCTGACTATTTGATAAAACATTCTGTTGATAGTAATCATATTGCGAAATCCATCCAGTGTTGATCCAGAAGTCTCGAGTTGTAATAATGGACTGGAATGGATCCATATCCGTAAGAATCCGATTTGAATGTTTGTATTTCTGTAATCCAAAATTAGAATAAATTGTACAAATGAACAATTCATCATTAGAAACAAAATGATAGTTATAAAATTTGAAAAATATTACTCACAGAAAACTCAAACAGCTTCTTGCACTATGCCAGCGTGAGATGAAACCGACCATGTTGGATTAACATTCCGTGGGGTAATGATAGCCTCTTATATAGTCCATCCATTGGTAACATCAAATCTTTGAAGCAAGCACATGCGAGATGTGTGCAATGAGAATCCGCATAATACTCATTTTGTTTGTTCTCAAAACGATCATCTCCTGAAGGTAGCTGTGTAATAGCAAGGTTCACTGAATTATTTATTAATACATTATTACGGGGTAAATAAAGTTTAATTAATTATACCGAACTATTAGTGCGGTATTCATTATTGTAGCTCAACTTAGTATATTATTCTGATTTTTTCTGTCTCAATAATTTTGACGGTTCAACCTAGCATGCCATGCTAGTCTCAGCCGATGAAGCTAAAATAAAATTAATGATCATGATTCTAATTTGTATATTTTAGCAGACCAAACAGATAGTATTATATTCATAGCGTTGGCTTAGCTTCAAGTTCCTGTACAATTTTCGTATTTGCTGTTTAGGGATGTCAATGGCTCAACCTAGCATGGCATGCCAGGTGAACCCATCCCACTTGGTAAAGGTTGATATTAGTGACTGTAACGTTTATATATACACGAAGCTGAACCGCTGAAATAATTTTGAGAACTCTACCTCGCCTTGGTGTATTTCAGTACTTTGAGCTGTTTGACTGAAATCAGTGGCTCCCCCTGGTATGGTATACTAGGCTGAGCCGTTCAACTTGAAGTAATTTAATAAACCGCCATATTTATGTTCATTACTCCGGCCTAGATTAGTAGTACTCAATATTCTCAAATTTAGCAGTTTCAATAAAATTGTTGGCTCAACGCAGTATGCTATACGAAACTGAGACACTCAACTTGATATAAACTTAATCATCTCAACTCGAACTATTAAATCTAAATAAAATAAATACGTTATTGCAAGATTTATCTTGCAGGATTTGCGTACTAGATTCTATCAATTAGTGCTTGTTCATCAATTTCGATAGCTACGTTAACCATGATATATTAGGCTGAACCATACATACTTCATTAATTCGAGTTTTTGATGACTCTAACTATCAGAGTTATACAAACCCGACCTGTAGTCATGTTGTCCATCACGATGGCTTACATTAATTGACTACACTATTCTTAACTATCGAATTACTGTCGATGATAGCATTGTATGCCACATGAGAATGAGCGGTTCAAGTTTTCCGTCTTGATTTTTTATATTTCTAAGCTGTACTATTTAACTATTTCTGGCCCCTGATCATCATTTTATACATCCCAAACAACTGTTGGAATACAAGTTTTATAGTTCAACGTCATGAATGATATCATGCGGAATCGCCTAATATAAGGTGTCCAACTTATATTAGGATATCGTACTATACAAAACTAGTGAAAAATTGAGAGGATACTCCGGTTTAACACAAAACAATAGGTACAAATGTCGGAATAAAATGTATATGGCATAATTTCAAATATCAAATATAGGGCAAAACAATCTACATTTTAACCTGCGGTCAAATCCAGTATATTGTAACATATGGAACTATGGAAAATTAAATTACCTGGTCCGGGGTGATATATCCCCTCTATTGGAGCGGGCTCAGTATAACCTGGATATGTATCCATTGCGCTATTTAGTCGTATCCGTTGATGAACGAATTACAAATAAATATAGTCTTAAAATAAATTTATCGAAATATAAATTTCAATACCTTAGACTATTTCAATGCATGTGAAATGAGATAGAAGTTAAATGACATCAGGTTAATGAAAACGTTTTGAATTATTGAAAGCTATTTTATTATCGCGTCCCGACCGCCCCCACCTGCTATGCCGTCGAGCACATTACGGAATCAGGTTGTTAGGTGAAGGATCAGTATCGCATTGGATAAGATGAATGGGCTAGGAAGGTGCTCGGAGGATACAGTCAGCGCTAGGCGCTTCGAGTTGGGATTGCGGAAGGAAAGATCGGGATTGGTTATGGGTTTTCTATACGGTCGTATGGTATGAGTCATTGGGATTAGGCATCGTAGGATTTCCTTGGGTATATATTAGGGCTCTCCCTCTATTCGTTTCTGTTTCTCTTCTCTTCTTTTTTCCTTACGCAACATCTTCATTTGTCTTCGAGCCCAACCGCTCGGAAGTTCCCTCCTGGTCGATAAACTGGATACCAGAGTTTCTAGAGAGCCTTTGCCGCGCTAGATTCCCCATATTATGACACGAGTCTCCCTCTCTCTTCCCCCCTTTCTACTAGGTTAATGCCTTCGGGATTGCGTCCATCACCCACCGAACCTCGCCAAAACTTCGGCCACCGCCAGACGGTCGTTCCCCTTTTTTTCGACTATGCATCGCACGAGCACCAAACACGTCGGGTACGCACACTGTCAGTACTCTATAGTCAGGGAGAGCCATCTGCCAATGCGCTCGACAGCCCGGAAAGTTTAGCTTTCTCACGGTCACGAAAACTATTCTCAAATTTTTACCCGAGGTCACTCAAGTGACTTTACCTCTCTTTACGGCCTTTCATGGATCAATTGGTAGCGTCGCTAGGAATGGAGGAGTTGGATTAGTAATGGTTGTTCTTTCGTGTTCTATTATGTTCGGTGAAAACTCTGTCGGTTGCGTGATCGTGAGTCATTGGGGATTAGTCATCGGTGGATTCCCTTTGGGTATATTAGGAAGGCTCTCCCTCGTTTCCTTCCTGTTTCTCTTCTTCTTTCCTTAAGCAACGTCTTCTACTATATTCGTATTTAATACTATAGTTTGTCCTCACCTAGCATATCACACTAGGCTGAGCCACTTCTAAATTTACGCTGGTTACAATATATACGTCGTTACCTCTCTTCTCACGAAGACCGTTGCATTCCGTTTGATTCATTCGACAGCTACTACTGTCGCATTTCGTACCCTACGGAATACATAAACCTACGCCGCCCCTTGAGACGGCCCTAGCCAGGCAACTCATTTTTTAACCGAGGTGGCCCGATCCCGTCACCACACCTACTGGCCTCCGAGCCACCCCTCAACATCGGTCGGCACTTTCTATTGCGACCACCATTCCTAACCGAGTTGGCAACCCCAACTCACCACCTATTGAACGGCCTCTCCAGAGGCCTCCATACTTACGACTTGGCCACAGTCTTCAGCCGTTGCTCCTGGAACCGACGATCCCACCCCCATATCAACACGGAAAAAGTTTTTAATAGCCAGCTTTGCGCCGCGCTCCCTTCCCTTCCCAGATTTCCCACCCTCCTGGCTGACAAGTAGACTCTCAGGCACCCCACTCGACCACCACCCTTCGCTTTCGGCCCCGACGCTGTTGCGGTTGGCCTTTCCTGCCTTCGTGCACGTGGTTTCCCAGTCCTATTAAGGTTCGTCCACAAACACAACACCGGGAACGTTGGTAATGATACTATTGAAGTTGAACGCCATGTCTAGGATCGTGCTCGCTTACATGTAGTTGACAGTGAGGTTTGGGTTTCTTTCTTACTACGGGGAGCTTTCTTTGTTGTCGCTTAGATTCTGCCTATCTGTACCTTGCGTTATTTACCCCCTCTTTGTGGGTACCATATTGTTTCGTGGCTATAGTTGTCGCGATAATTGGTTTTCTCTTTGTTTTGTTCGGGTTCGTGGGCGGAGGTTGTAGTTAGGGTAGTCAGTGCGCGATAAACCTTTGGCTTCCAAGCGAAATAAATATCTATCTATCTATCTTCATCTGTACTCAGTATCAAGAGGTCTAGCCTGGTATATCATGCTAAGCTGAACCATTTCTCTATTCTGCTGAGTTATTGATATACTCTGTCCGATCGGTATCCAACCCCGATCTCCCGTCCTAGTCCCAGAATGTATCTCGAGTCGATCCTTTGCTCGATACTATTCAGGCCTGTTCCCAGAACCCCGCCCTGTTACATTTGTGGACCTTTTCATTATTAATGAGCGTTTACTATCTGCCAATTGGATTTCATTGACGGCACTTTCACAGCTAATCCGAGCTGGTTCTCAATTCCAGGCTGAATAATTGAATTGATTCCGTAAAATAAGAAAATCGATAAGAAAAATCTTCAGTATTATCTATATATAGAGTGCCTACACCCTCTATACCCAACTGATATCAAATCTCCAAATTCCGATAGTATCACACATTCAATCGAATCATACATTCAAACTCTCAAAATCAAGGTTTTGATTCTGACAATATAATTCAAATTGGAAGAAGAATCTCACCAATCGAATCACAATTGACAAGATGTTTGACTACGAAAATATTGAAACCTCAAGAAAACAGTGGGCGACAGCCGGTATGTTATCACATTATGATCTCAGATCACAATATAATCGTTCTCATCCCGAGCATCAAATAAACGTCCATGATTGGTGCCTGCTTCTCACCATCTTGAGGGAATCTATTCAACCGGAATATATACGAAGTTTAACCACCGCGGTATTGGAAGTTCAACAATTACCACAGCTTCTATTAGACAATAACATTGTTTTCGCAAATATACCAAATATTTACGATGATGTCGCAATTGTAAGTTCATTGGAGACGTGCATTGAGTGTTTGTGGTTTTATACTCGGGATCGAGATTATGGATTGACACTTGGTGGCCCTTTCATGCGACGTCGTTGTGGAATATTACTCTATTACACTTTTCGGGAAATCGTTTTTAGCGAGATGCAGTATATCATTGATAATACTCCCAATATCAACAGGGAAGATTATGACAGTGTTTTACCTGCGGTAAGCTCAGGGATCTGTAAACATATTGTCGACCTGATGCGTAAAGTGATACCTGACGATCCTTTAATACCGTCAGCCCGTCAGTTGGAGAGAATACTTGAAATTCAAGAGAAATGGTACCGACTGAGCCAGATAAACACGGATATATATTCAGATTATACTTTGCCTTTCTTACTTTCGCTTCTTGTTCCAGATGACAAACTTGTTTCATTATCAATGACTCACTGGACATTTTTTATCAAAAATCTTTCATCTCTATCACCGGTGATTACCCAGTGTGCGATGAAAGCATCAGAGATTCTTTACGGTGAATATGGTGATGAGCAGTTCATTCGGTCGGTAATGGAACACAATCCAATTGGAGTCATGGATAACAGTCACGGTACTTTACTATCTCTGAATGATTTATCAATTTCTGTACAAGCCCCGAATTCAAGTCAAATTACTGTCTCAGACAGAGCTGATGTTACAAAGATTATCAGTGGAGATATATTATCGGTCATGATATCCCTCGTTATTAGAATGTTATAGGAAGGTTTTCTAAGTTATAATTTTTATTATTTGATATCGCGGCTTGACTGCCCCCATCTGCTATGCCGTCGAGAACATTGCGGAATCGAGTTGTTAGGTGAAGGATCAGTGTCGCGTCGGATAGGATGGATGGGTTAGGAAGGTGCTTGGAGGATATGGTCAGGGGTAGGCGCTTCGGGTTAGGATTGCGGAAGGAAGTATCGAGATCGTTTATGGGTTTCGGTTCGGTTACGTGGTGTGAGTCATTTGAGATTAGTCATTGTAGGATTTGCTTAGATATATATTAGAGCTCTCCCTGGCTTTGTTTCTGTTTCTCATATGTTCTTCTTTCCTTGCGCAATGTCCTCATCTGTACTCCTCATCAATTGGTCTCACCTGGCATAACACGCTAGGCTAAGCCACTTCTATACCCTTTTAATTATGAATATATTCTGTTCGATCGGTATCTGAGCCCAATCTCCTGCCCCAGTCCTCGAATGTATCCCTAATTGATCCTCGCTTCGGTGTTGTCCCGCCCCGCTCCCAGAACACCGCCCCGTTAGATTTGAGAAGGGAGAATGATTTCGTTGAATTTGTTGTTGATGGAGAGTGTTGATATTCGAAAATTGATGTTGATTAAAGCAATTACCGACTTTATTTCTTTTATACGCAAAAACTTGCAATACTTTCATTCATAAACATTTCTATATTTATATATCTTACACGATTTTTTATTGTTAAAATTCATTCGTTGGATTACAAGATAACAATTTATTGAACTTACTCGATCTTTCCAAGAAAAAACGATGATGTGAATGATTGATTTCTTACGTTTCAAAGTCAATTAAATTTTTTAAATTTGCGGAAAGGATATTTTCCATGCCCATCAATAATAGATAGTAAATACATTGAAATTTGAGAGCGATGACAACGTAATTTCCCAATGAGCTATCCAACTCTAATAATACTCCAAAATAGGCCAAATCACGTTATGTACTTCAAATAAGCTGAGTTCTCTCCATCATATAGTGCGGTCCATAAGAAAAGTGATAAACGTATATAAATAGTAATTTCATTTCCAAAAAGAATAAGTCCATTCCATAAAACTTGAAAGAAAGCAATCCAGCTGTTAATTCATAGATATCAGTTCCGAAACACAAAAAATGATAGTTTACTCTTATTTCAATTTCAAAAACCTAAATCAATATAACAAAACATGAAACAATACTATCGGCACTTAATTCCTAAATCATAAAAAGAATCTGAATTTCCAAGTAATTTTCCACTACAAACCATCCGAATTTTTCCATAATGGTAAAAGTTGTTTTCCATGTCACTCTCAGTAATTGAAAAGAGATAATCACTATCCCAGTCAGTATCCCGTAGGGCATTTTGTTCAACCACACTTTCGGCAGCATTTTCGTCTTCAGCTGGACTATCGTTTTCCCCAACGTCAGAGCATGGTACCTGAATGTCTGGACCCCGCCTCAAATCTTCGACCAAAAACTCTGGCATGTTGACATCAACTATATCCCTATCCAAATCGACAACTGAGCTGGGAATCATATCTGTATAAACGTTATCAGTATTAATTCATGTTCATGGATCAAATAAGCTCGAAAATATACCTAAGTCTGTCACATTTGTGCTGCCGGAGTCCGGTCGATATGCTGGTGTTGCCCCTCCAGTATCAGACATCCAACAGTATTGAACATCGATATCATCCAGAAGCATAGGCTCTTCCTCCACAGTTTCTGTTTCGAGTAGTGGACGCCTGACCTCCACTGCAAACCCCCTTGAACTTGTTGGTGCTGGTTCGTTGAGATTGGGAAGAATGGTAGGTTTTCGATGAGTTTTGAGACGCTGTGATACTCGAATAGGTGCGATACCGGCTCTAGGTGGTTGTTTCCGTCTTGGTGCAATTGAGAACTGACTGGAGCCAGCAATTTCTGTCTCTTCGTTCGGAGGAACGCTTTGGATCCGGTTTCTTTCGTTGCTGACCAAAGATTGATATCTCTTAAAATCGGCACCTTTCCTCCCGAATTGTGGATTCAGAATTATTCCTTCCTCGACGGTCATGTCCTGTTCAAACTCCAGATATCGCTTATAGCCATTGACAGAATGAAAGTCGACAGCAGGCATTAATTCCCAATATTGAAAAGGCTTTTCAATCTGACCAGATATCCTGAATGATTTGATGGAGCTTTCCAAGGATTTTGCCATATCCATGATACGGGGACAGAGATGGTGAAGGTTGTCAACAAAGAAGTCCCATACATGTTGAGGGTACTTTTGTGAGAATGTCATCTTTCCATCAGTGGGTAGCAGACAAATCAGTGCAAGTGGACAAGAACGTAAGAAATCTTCCTCAAAAAAACGGTTCCATCTCTTCCCATCTTTCAACCACTCCTGCAAAGTTCTCTTCGTAGTTGTAGTGGATCGTGTTTGCTCCTGGTAAAGACGAAGCAACTCATCATTGACCTTCTTTTGAATCTGGGTATTTTGTGTTTTCTCAGACTTTGCAGACCGAGCACGCTTATTAGGTGGGGAGTTTTCGGCAACAATCTTGACTTGTTCGCGCTTAGCAATGAAAATATCAAGGCAGCAAATTCGGCGCATAAGTTGACTCAATCGTCCTTTAGTTTCAATGCTATTTAGCTCGAAAATACGTTGAAGGCATATCAACTGAGAAGGATCGATCTGAGCTTCAGTTGTTGGACGTTGCAACCAGTTTGGCTGCGTTGGTTTTCCGCCACGTGCATTGAGGAAAACCTCCTGGAGCGCCAAAATATTTTCTGGCAACAAAGCTTGATATACCCATTCCAAGAGACTCTCCCATTACTTTGCTGACAGCTTATTATTAGGGTCTGCTTCATTGTCATAAGACTCCAAAACTCTCAATTGACGGTCCCAACCACGGTCCTTCCATTTTGCGACCATTCGACCGGTAGCGATTTCCATTTCCTCCTGTTCTGATTCTTTGTTTGGCATTTCCAGAGGTTCTTCACCACCGACTCTGTCTTCCTCGTCAAATCGTTTGCAGAGTTTCTGATATTCAACCTGATAATGGTGATGGATACTATCCGCTTTTTCACGGTTACAGGAGCCATATGGGTTATCTGGCAACTCAATGATATAATTGCCACGAAATGCCATTTCAGTACTCGGAAGGAAATAGCTTTGGCCATCTCTTACATGGACGAGGTTGAGGAGTTTCTTGCTCGGAAGCTATGAGAGGTTAGAAAATAAAAATAAAAATAAAATAAGGTTAATCAAACTTACAATCTTCGTCAGAGGATGTCACAGCCGATTCCTCGACTTCAGGCATATAATTATCCTCAAGTACAGCAGAACGACCGACACGGCTTAGAATTCGGTCCAAATTGGATTTGGGATTATTTGCTGAAGATGAATCGGCAGAAGGGGACTGGCTTGACACTGAAAATATTTTATTAAAATATTCAGAATGAAGTATTGAATATCAACTTACTGATTGATATTGAAAGATTCTAAGTGAAATTGAGACCTGTGTTTTATACTCGGAGCTATCGTGTTATCAGTATGTCAGTTAATTGCTCTTTACGATTCATTTTCATCAAAGATTATGTCAATAGCCCAAAAACTAAGGAAATTATGAGCGAACAGAATATGGCTCCACCTAGCATGATATGCTAGGTGGAGCCAGTACTTTGGCCCAGCCTAGCATGATCATGTTCATTAAAACCATTAAATAAAAAAAATTTTAATAATAATATACTTACTTCCAAAATCATGCAGGAGTATGTAGGAGGGATGGAGAAGAAATGAGATTTGGGGGGGGGAGGTAGTATAAGTATAATGAATTGACACGGTATGGGATGAGATTAGTAATCACCGGAGGCTTTATGTTTTTAGTCCTCATTACTTTTTTCGATAATATGCATGCTAATAAACAATTTGACTTGTACCGATCTCGAAACTGTTCCCCTCTTTACCAATCATGCTCGGTTCTTACATCGGGGCACGCTTTGTATTACGCATACGTCATGTGCACGATTCTTGACGTATGCGTCACTACATAATAGTAGGCAACAACGTTACACGGTAGGTGTCATCAGCACTATCGCTTGGTTCTTACATTGGGATACCCCTTTTATTACGCATGCTTTATGTGCGCGATTCTTGACGCATGAATGACAATGTAATGGAAGGCAACAACGTTACACGGTGGTGTCAGTCATGCACTATTGCTCGGTCCTTACATTGGGGTAACCCTTTTATTACGCATGCTTCATGTGCGCGATTCTTGACGTATGCGTGACTGCATAATAGTAGGCAACAACGTTACACGATAGTGTCGTCATGCACCAGTGCTCAATTCTTAAATCGGGGAACGCTTTTTATTACGTATGCGTCATGTACGCCATTCTTGACGCATACGTGACTACATAATGGAAGGACCATAACGTTACACGGTAGTGTTGCTCAAGCACTATTGCTAGGTTCTTACATCGGGGCACGATTTTTATGACGCATGCGTGACTACATAATGGAAGGTCATAACAGTTACACAGGTGGTGTCGTCAAGTACTATTGCTCGTTTCTGAAATCGGGCACGCTTTTTATTACGCATGCGTGATTACATAATGTCAGGGCAAAAACGCTACGCAGTGGTATGATAATGCACTCTTGCTTCATTTCTAAAACTGGCCACGCTTTCTTTCAAGCATGCGTCATGCCTGAGGTTCCATGACGAATGTTTCATTTGCACGATTATTGATGCATGGGTGAATACAAAATGTAAAACAATGACGTCACATGGTGGTGTCATCATACACAAATGATTTATTTCTACACCCTGGGCACTTTGTTTTTATCCAATTTATCATCTGGGCGATTCCTTATGCAACGACGTTGTAGAATGGTGTCATCTTGCAGTATTACTACTGTTACTCAATAGTTGTGTTCGTTATTTGTCGCAAGCCGTCATACGCACGAATATTTAACGATGCATAACCAAAGAATCTCAAACTTAATTGACGCATGGTAGTGTCGTTATGCAATATTACTCCATTAGCAAATTCAGGCGCTTCTAATTTGGTGGTTTTGTCATACTCGCGATTATTCCGGTATTGTTCACTAAATGTTAATCACTACCCGACTAAATCGGACTTTAAACTTGGAAGCTGTTGAGAATCTTACAGAATGAAATTGTTGAATGCCGCACCGGGTTCGTATATGTTGGTTGTTACAGGGCGAACAGCGTTGCTTAACGGATGACAATATTGGCGAGAAGGTGCCCTCGTAGACTCACTAACATCTACTATCTTGGCAGGAGTGGTTGGCAGGAGATGGACTCGGGACGGGAAGCAGGGTGGAACGAAGAGGGGAGGAGGGGCCAGAGAGCAGAACCGGACTGGAGGCTGACGGTCGACGGACGACAGTCAGTGGCCAGTGCGAGGGACGAGGACTGGGATATCGGTTGACGGAGCTGGGTCCTAGGATTCATCTACTAGGTGGTGGAGAAGAAGGCATCCGTAACCCAGGACCCTAAGTAGCTAGAAGTTTAGCGATAGCTACCTACGGGGGATGGACTGGATGCCTTTGGGGGAGAGACAGGAGTGGGACTGGAACGGGGACAGGACAGGGCGAGGCGAGAACAAGGACAAGGGGAACAGAACTGAGCGAGGACAAGGTCGGAGGTTCAGGGAGACCCTAGGTTCAGAAGGGCCTCCCATAGGCGAAGGCATAGGGGAAGGAACAATGTCTACTAAGGGAACGCTTCCTTATTTCTGGAGAAAGTATCGATTGAAGCGTACTAGGATTACAAGAAGAAAGGTCTAAAGAAGAATGGAAAGCGCTTCGAAGAGAAGAAGGAGCTTTCTATATACAAGAATTTTAACGTTGCTGATAAATCCAGACAACGTAACAGGGAACAGGAAAGACAGAGTGAGAAAATAGAGACAGTCGAAGCAGAAGCAAGAACGAGAACGAGAACGAGGAACTGAGGAAGGAAGAGGTGAAGAATGGAGACAGGAAAAGACAATACGGGGCAGGGTTGTATAGAGGCGACAGGACGAGGGATAGGAGCACCGACTAGAATGGTTCACTAAATACTTTAGCAACATTTAAGACTTCAAGGATGGGCATTACCTCACGAAGTGCAAGGGGTATCGGGGAAGTAGGAGTGATCAGGAACGAGGCATAGCTAAGATAGTCGTTGAATTTTTTCGAGACATGGATGTGCTTACAGGTACCAAAGCCATCATCCGATACATCCGGGTACAATGCATTCGCAACGATTAGAGGGTTGACTAGGGGTAAAGCCAGAGCAGGTAAGAGCCTACAAGAGATAGAGTAAACTAAGACTCAGGAACGGGGAGACTAGGGGCTAAGCAAGGACGGGGATACAGGATGGGTCAAGGAAAACAAGGAGACAGGAAACCGAGCTTGAAGTCGGAGATTTGACCCGACAGCAAGTGAATAGGAGACCAGGTAAGGAAATAGGAAACCAGGACGAGAAACAGGATAGGAAATAGGAACAGAATGGAAATAGGGCCAAGGAAACAGGAAACGAGACAAGATTGAACTCGAGACAGGACCAGAGTGTAGTCAGGCCCATACGCTGTTACATTTATATAGATTTATTACGAATCCCCTTGAAAATTTCATTAGACATTTGGGGTATTGTGTTAGGGATTCTGAAAGGAAACATCAGAATTTATTCCGTGGCGTACGTTATATGAATTCATATTGGTAACATTTTCTTACCTACAGGAAGAGGTCAGTCTCTTTTCTTTCCGATTTCTCCGCCCTTCTTATTTGTTTATTCAGTGTCTTTATTCTATACTTTTAGAACCTTTCGATCTCATATATTATGGCATAATAGTTCGAGCAATTCTATATTTAATTAGTTGTACTTCTTTACCGTCTGATCAGCAATGAAGCGCAATGTCTGGTGCTGTTTCAAAAAAAAACTCGTATCAATAATTATAAATATTTCTAACTAGTAATGTCTCCCGGGGCCCGCTTATTTGCGGTATACTTGACTGAGATAACTTTTATTTCAGTTCGGGACTTGTTATAAGCGAAAATTGATATCAAAATGGTTTAGACTAGCATGATATGCTAAGTGGAGCCAATGAAGAAATGGTATTACAAATTCCTTCCTATCTTGGTAACAATTATTGAAATGGTCGAGCTTAGCATGCCATGCTAGGCGGAGCCACATTTTCTATACCAATCAGATTCCAAGTGTAATTTTTGCCCGTGAAACATATTATATATAGGGCTTCATTTCCCCTTCAAGATTTAGAGATTAGTGTCATTCTTCAACTGAGTTCTTCTTCTTTGAAATCAATACTATTCAATTTCTGATATAAATTCTGTCAAAGAAATTCAGGGATAATCCTTTCTACCTTCAATCTTCTTTGAAGTGTATCACTGATCAGTGCTGTTGCGATGGACTGACAACATTGAACGGAATCTAACGGTGAGAGCCGAAGGTAGTCAAGCCGAAGTTGCGGACTGTATTCACAACATTTTCAATTCAATAATAACGTGTCCTCAATGCTTGAGAGTTGGTATAAATGGAACGTTTAGAAAAACAAATGCGGGAAATAAGAATTCAAAGGGTCAACGATATCGAAGATTTGTATGCAAATGTGGGGAGCTCTTGAACTCTTCTGAAAACGAATCATTTGTAAGACAAGATTGCACCAAAACACTCAGTACTACCGACTTTATCAAACATTGCCGTTAATTTCCATAGATTGGGAATGTGGCAATTGATACAATTGAAAGAGCAATAGCCAGTAAGGAAAATCCACAAATAACTGTTTTCTCAAATAACAAAAAGAGAGTCAGTTCGGAAACAAATAATTCTCAACCAAGAGCGAAACGTAGAAATAGGAATTTATTACACCACCAATTGGCAGCAAGTATTGATACCATCGACAAGTCTGTTTTACTATCTGATGGCTACGAGATAACAGAACTAAAAACCGAGATTATAAATATTCAATTGAAGCTGCAACAATTGATGGAACGACTAGAAATGATAGAGACTAAGGAATCAAAGATCAATTTTGGGGGATCTAGACAAGCGGCTATGACAACCTGTAAGTAGCAATCTCTTATTATCATAATCCATTGCTCTGATCTGTATTTTGTAATCTCGCTAACTTATTACATAGTATCAGGGAATATTTGCGGGCATCAATTGGACCTACAATTACCACCAACTGTACTCAAGCAGCAAAGACCACGGCGCGCACCTACAGTATTAAAGCATAGTTTGGAACAGAAAATACTAGTACCGCAGAGTGTTATCCCACCGTGCGACCATATATATGTGAACGGTTTTGTTCGAGGATCATATAGTTCAATTAAATCATTTCTGAAATTGTCATGCAAAATTCAGTTGCGCAAGCTACTAAATTTAAGTTGGATCAACAATGACGTTTTAGAAATTGTTGTTCTTACGACTTATACGACGAAGCTTAAAGAGAAGATATGCATTATACCTTCTTTGTCTGTACTGGAGAGCTTCGATCCGTTAAATCCAAAATCATATAATCCAGATATTGAGCAGTCCAATGTCAAATACGATATTATGAAGAGATCTCTAAGGCACGCAATGATAAAACGACTAGCTCACTCTTCCAATGATACGAGTAATTCAAAAACGAGGGACTATATCAGAGATTGGATAGGAAAACGGGGATGGTCAAATGAATTCAATTTTCAATTAAGAAAATCTATGACATCATCTGAGAATTCCCCTGGTACGTAATCCTAGATAGTATTTCTATCCTTAAAAATTATTATCCTCAATATTTAAATTGCTAATATAATACAGGGTCTAATATTTTTAGTGAATCGAAATCTAGTCTTGAACTCGAAGAATCTATGGAATTATGAGTACCATAATGAAAATTGGTTACGTGAATGTCCATTCTTTACAGGACAGAAAGTTTTATCACATACTTAAAATGTTAGAACATGATTATGATTTTTTGTTTTTAGCCGAGCATTGGTATACCGACCATAGTAGTAGAATGTCTAATCGTGCGGTAATTGGAACAACAGTTTTACCTATATCAACAATAGCAGAAAAGAAGAAAGGAAGGTTTAGCGGTGGTATATATTTGTTAGCTTCACAATTTTGGCGAAACAAGGTTCTAAATGTGGAAGGTACGCAGCATACTTTGATAGCATGGTTGGAAGACATCACATTTGCTGGAGTTTCCTTTCCTCCCACAACAATGAATGCTTCAGACGTTGAAATCCAGCTAGCAGCGTTACCTGTAATCGATATATTACTAGGTGACATTAATATTCGATTTGGGGATCAGAAGAAAGTTGGACCATTGGATAAGTTGAAAGTTATACAGGACTGGGAATCAGTGGCGGGATTGTCTAGAATGCGACCAGATGGCAAAGCGCTGGAACTCGGCACGGATCATGCATTCATTAAAAACCGGTTACATAATCGAACCCCAAAACTGTCACTTGAATCCACAGCAAATGCTGGTATTCATACCGATCACAAGTATATTCTTAAATTATTTCTCAACAATGATTCCAGTTCTGCGTTCAATTATGAGCACAATTACCATCATATTTACCGCTACCGAATAAACAAGCTCAAGCAGAAAACACCATCACACTTAAACATCAATATCACTTTTACGGATGGTTCCTTATTTCCTTCGATACAGAAGCAGTTCTCCGATTGTTACAAAATGATTGATGACATTGTTCGTCTAGAGAAAGATTGTGCCACAGATAGCCAAGATATAGATTTATTAGATGTTATCTTAATGAGTAAGGTACAAACTGCCTCCGAAGTAGTATTGGGAACTATTTCACCTTATCAGGAAAGACTTTGTCCAGATAAATATGTTAAGCATTTGGTTAGTTCCAACGATTGTGGTTCAACAGTTAGTCTCTTCAAACGTTTACAACAATCTTCACCGAAATCGAGGATAATGAGTTCGGACAACAATTCAGTCACAGTAATGCATGAACTGGAAAACAAATATTCAAAGGTTTATGACAGCCAAAGTATAAATCCGGATACCTACATCAGAAATTTGTCATCTGTGAACGATAGATTATATCAAGACTATTTATTACGATTAGTTACGGTCGATAAGATTAAGGCATTTGTTGCAAAGTTTGCAACAACAAAGGCGTGTGGTGAGGATGGAATTCATATTTTACAGATTAAGAATTTGATTGATACCGAATTCATTACCGACTTATCTTTTCTATATCAAATGTGTATCGAAACTTGTTCGACCCCTGAACGTTGGAACAGTTCAATCCTATATCCTTTACAGAAGAATTCCACAAAACCTTACACACCATAAAATACAAGGCCTATTTCAATTCTGGTAATGTTTAGACGGATATTTGAGAGTCTAATTCTACCAATCTTTGAAGATTCTACATGGGATTTCAATCAAATGAATCCATGTCAAGGTGGTTTTCGGGCTGGTTATTCAACACAAACGCATACGTTAATTCTCAACCATAGTCTTGCTTCAGGACATCGTCCTTTAACAGTATTCTTGGATTTTGAAGCCGCATTTGACAAGGTTAACAAAGAATTGTCGGTGCAAGAGTTAATCGACAATGGAATGCCTCAATATCTCATCTATTTACTTATCACCCTTCTTTTTAAATCAATGTCATATCATATAGTTGTGAACGGTACCGCGTCAAAGAAGCTTGATCTAAATCTAGGATTACCTCAGGGGTCGCCACTCTCACCAGTTATTTTTAAAAAGTTCATCAACTGGCTTGTTTCTGAACTGAATCCTACGATTGTTACGAACGATCAATTACCTTCAGCTTTATTTTTTGCGGATTATGGTGTTTTGCTTGCCACTGATTGGAATCATGCAATCGCAATGTTAGAAATATGTGAGAGATGGGCCAACAATCATGCGATGAAATTCAACGTCTCAAAGTGTGGCGTAATTGATAAACTGGAGCTTCAAAAAAAACAAAGCATTCAACTATGTCTCTATGGGGTACCGATACCTATTGTGCCTACATATCGTTATTTAGGATTTCCTATAGTGAGTGATGGAATTGATTTTGAAAGACATCGTGATAATCTTATTGAAAAAACCATAAGATTAAAAGGATTTCTTCAGTTCCATTCAGATTCATGGACCCCGCGTGTTCGACTCAACATGTACAAAATCTATCTTATGCCGGCGATGGAATATGGCATCGAACGTTTTGACCCCTATATGAAATCGAAAGGGAAAAGTACCTTTCTCAAACCGTTAGAAAAGGTTTGGGATAGTTGTATGATTTGGGTGGCTGGAGGGTGTTCAAAAAGGCCAGAACTGTTCGGCAACTTGTTTGGAGTACTTGGATATCGGAAACGACTACAACACCTTCGTTGCAGTTTCCAATTACATTTAGAGCTCATGAACGAAAGCAATCCATTAAAGACAATCATTAAACAGCTACCAAAAAGAAATAGGGAGAAATTTCTAATAGGTTATTTGCAAACCGATAAACTGTATGATCGGTTCAAAACGGAGGAGAATGCATTATTATCACCACTACAACCTTCCAAGCTACGACTACGATCTGTTCTTCTTCGAGACAAAACAGGAACTATATGCTATAGGAATGAAAAAATGAGTAAACTATTGGCAATTGTTGAACCTCGTTCACGTGTAAAGGGTTTAGATATGATCGATATTCTAGGTCAGTATTTGATATTCCAAATCGTTACAATAAATGCTAATAGTTTTCTCAGCAAGTGATGATGCGAAGATGCAAAAGGATTTGTGGGATTGGCGACGAGGAATTTTTGGTTGGGGTAAAAAATGTATTTGCGGAATAAGATTTGATCGAGGGCATGTTCAATGCATGGAAAAACTAGGTTTATTTGACGGTATTTTAAGTGTGGCAGAAACCGCTGTTATGGAACTTGATAAAGCTTTACTTCCACTATCAACAAAATATACCATCATCGATTATTTACTCAACATCGGCGGTCACAAGCATGCTCATCAAATATTAGTTAACTGGAATAAAAAATTATCAGACTCTTTTCTTGATGAATTAGCGTTAGCTTGAGTTTCTATATTTAGTTATATCGCGATTGGTTTCATCTGACTTGTATACTAACTTCTGTTTATAATTTAACTGGTCGGAAAATCGATGGAGTGGTGTGGAGGTCTGGGGCCGCTTTGTTTTGGTTTTAGATATTTTTGGATTTGTATTAGTCGAAGAAAGTTTGATGACTGGATGGAGAATACTAACTTGGTAATTTGGGTTAAGATCTTTTCGTTGGCCCTTAGCCTTTGAGATACTCTTCCTATTTTCTGATTGATGTTTTCTCTGGATTCCTTTTTTGATTACTATTCGTTATTCAATTCTCCAATCTGTTCTACACCTTACTCCGCTGTACTTGCTGTTGATGGAGCATGTACTTTCATTCTTTTTTCATCCCCGCCGAGTGGTTAATTTAGCAGCTTATACTGTCGTATTTGTAGTTAGTCTAGTAACTATCTCCCTAGCTAGAGTCGAATAAACACACTTGATCACTAACCCTAACTAACCCTAGCCAACCCTAATTAACCTTAACTAACCCTAATTAACCCTAACTAACGCTAACTAACCCTAACCCTACGTAAATATCAATTACCGTTAGGCTCGGGCCTATATTAGGTTTAGATGGAACTTACCAATGCTTCGAAATATATATAGCTTTCACATCGAGTACTGAAAAGGAATTGAAAGGAAAACGTAGCTCTACCCATACCCAATACAAACGAAAAACATAAAATGTAAAGAATGTAAAGGAAATTGAAAGGGGACGCCTGCTGTCTACATGGGGACGTTTGTCAGGGATGGGCCAACCAGAAACGGCGTCTAGCGAGTAGATAGCCTCCTGGAGCAACATTCTTTCCATAGTGGTTAGGGTCACTAGGGACTGTGGTGCCGACTGCTGTTGCTGCTACTACCACTGGGTTGGCCGCCCAGAGTGCTGTGGCAGCCGCCATATTCCTCGTCTTCAACAAGATTTGCTTTAAGGGCTTTACACCCGGATACCAGCCCTCTTCGTCCGAGTCAAGCATGTTTTTGGCTCCCACTTTTGCACGTAGGTGCAACTTTACCTTCCTTTTTTAAGAAGCACCTGTCGGTTTACCCTCTTACATATCAAATCCAGTCTCTTCTAACAAGGCGAGGTTCTAGAAACTAAACGAAGCAATACCGAGACGAGGATCGACTCGGGATACGTTCAAGGACTTGGACGGGAGAGAGGGCTAGAATACCGATCGGACAGAATATAATTTAACCGAAATGAGGAATGGCTCCGCCTAGTATGATATCCGAGGTGAGACAAAAATGAATTATACTGAATACAAATGAAGATAGATAGATAGATAGATTTTATATTGCTTTGAAGTACAAGACTTATCGCACGCCTAACCGATGACACAAACCCGCCTAAAACAAACGCGACGACAAAGGGAAGACAAAAGAAAGCGTAACCGAAGTAAAAAAGAGTAACCGTGAGATATCCCAAGTGTTCGCACCCGCGCTGTCAGATAAAATTAACCGAGAAGTAGGAAAAGGAAAATAAAAAGATATAATCAGTCTTCCTCCTCTCGACCGTCGATGTCTTCGTACCATTCTAGTAGCCTTGTATGTTTTGCAAATTCCAATATGAGATCCACCTTCAAGTTCGAGAACATCCAGTTTTCCCATGTCGCCGGACCTGGAATTCTGTCCAATAATTGTGTTCGGTGTTTGGCCCACTGAGGGCATTCGAGGAGGGTATGTCTTGATGAGTTTTCCATGCCACAGTGGCATGGTTCCTGTTCTACGTAAGCGGCGTGTCGGTCGGTTTTCTTCGCCTGGCAGCGTATGCGTGAGATGAGCTTGGCCTTTGCAAGTGTGAGCTTGCGTAGTTGTGGGCACGGTTGTAATGTTCCAGGGCGGTGGTAGTTTATTGTTTCTGGTGTGTTCCATTCTTCCAACATTCTCTCTTGAACTTGTTTGGTTTGGGTCCAGCGGGCTCGTGCGTCTCCTATTTCCTGGAAGGGGAGAAGGAGTGAGGCGATTTGGTGTAGGCCTGTGCCTTTTATGTTTGCTTCTTTCGCCGGCAGCAATGAGGCGAGTGGTTCATGAATGGGATGGCTGTACGGAAGGCACAGGATTCTGGTTCCGTACTTCCGTGATCTATAGGTGAGTAGGTACTCAAGAGGAGGTAGTCCGGCTTGTTTTAGTAGTCGTTCTTATTTGGTCCATCGGGGGAAGCCGGTGGCTATTCTTGCTGCTTCGTTATAGAGGGGTGTGAGGAAGCGGGTGATGTGGTCCGCGCCTGTCCACCATGCTTCTGAGCCCCACAGTATTGTTGGGAGGAAGGCTTGGGTGATGAGGTGGTGGATGGTCTTGACCGTTGCACCAGGTTGGAAGGAAAGCGTTCTAATTCGCTGGAGGATTTGGAGGCCTTTAGCGATGGTGTATTCTATGTGTGGTCTGAATGACAGTGTTGGGTCAATCCATACTCCGACGTATTTCAGTCGGGATTTTGGGTGGATCTGTTGTCCTGCGAAGTTGGTGTGGTTTCTGGGTTGCTGAAGTGAGGAAGAGGTTGGGCGGAAGAAAATCAGGTCGGACTTTTCCGGTTTGTACTTGATGTTGAGAGGGGCTGCTTTACGGACGCGTTCTGCCATTCTCTCATCGAGTCTCCTGGTTATAAAGCCTGGAGTCTTTGAGATCTGCACTAGGGCGTCATCGTCGATGTATGTTGTGCTTAGTTCTTTCTTTGAGTTGGAGGGGTCGACTAGTACCCCCGCATATATCATGAAGAGGACTGGTGACAGGGGAGAGCCTTGGGGTAGCCCTGAATTAAATGGCTGGGGTTCTTCTAGTTTGTGGTTGAAAAAGAATTGGAGTTTTCGGTTGGTGTTGAATTCTTTGCACCACCTTATTAGATATTGTGGGAAATTTTGTTGTGTCATAATATGTGAGAGCGTTGCGTGGTTCACACAGTTAAAGGCTCCTTGGATATCATTTGTGAGAATGGCCGGCCGGTCAGGTATGGCCATGCCTGTCGATTTTTTTTTGAGGAGGTTTTGTTGAATTGGAGTGAGGGTTCTGAGTAGGGCATCAATCGCGGAGATTGTTGGTCTTCCGCCGAATTGTTCGTTTGTCAGTATTCCCAGGATGTCCCCTGAGGTACAAACTCTCTCAGCCACTATTTTTTCAAGTAGCTTACTGAAGCATTGTAGGAGGAAGATTGGTCGGTAGGACCTTGCTGAAGAGTAGGTTGCTTTTCCTGGTTTGGGGATGGGTATGCATTTTGACACTTTCCACTGTTCTGGGTGGACTGCGTGTCGAAGCATGGCAGTGAACATGTCCTGAATTAATTAGGTGTTTGCTTTCACCACGGCTTTGATGAAGGTGTATGGGATTCCGTCTGGGCCTGTCGCCGAGTTGGCAGGGCATGAGTTCGTGGCTTTCAATAATTCTTCGATGGTTACTATATTAAAAGTGTCACTAATATCAAATGAGGGGGTTCTGATTTCTGGCAGGAGGGGGTCGGGGGACGTCCAATTTGTGGGGAAAAGTTCGGCTCTGAGAGCTTGGCATTTCCCCGCAAACGTTTCTTCACCTTGTATGTCTGGTATGATGGAGTTCTTCCTCTTTCCTGAGTTAAGGATTTTCCATATCTCGCTTCCTTTGGCCTCGTTCAGGGCCTTCTCTCTTTGTTTGTTCTTGGCGTCCCTAACGGCCGCTGTCCATGTCCTGTTCGCCTTCCGGAGGATCTCCTTATCTTCTGGCACGCTTGTTCTTCTTGCTTTCCTTTCAGCCTTTTTTAGGGCTACTTTATGTTTTGCGAGTTCGGGGGTCCACCATCTCTTTGATCTCATGTAGTTTTTCCTCATTGGGGTGACCTGGTCGATGAGTTTTTGGAGATGTTCTAGGAAGAAGTCTACTGACTGTCTGGTGTTATTTTGGTCCTCCCATGCTTCGTCCGGAAGGTTGAAGTTCGCCATTTGGGTCTCCAGGGCTTCCCAATTTGTTTTATGCCAGAGTCGGTAGGGTACGGGTGGAGCTTTGTTGATATGCATGTGGACAGAGATCTTCCCGTGATCGGATCCTGCCCCATCAGTATTGATGTTCCATCGGATGTTTTGGTCGAGGATTGGCCCTTTTATAAAGGCAAGGTAGATGACTGTCGGGTGGTTGCCATTGCGGGGAAAGTGTGTAAACTCCCCAGGTTCATTGATCAGGTGTAGTTGCTGTCTGTCTAACCAGCGTTTGACTCTTGTCGCGTTTGTTCGGTCTGCCCTAATTGTGTTATTATATTCGTGAGCGAGGGTTCCGTACTATAATGTGTGGTGGCAATTGAAGTCCCCCATTATTAGGCAGTTTTTAATGGTGGTTATTATTCTAGCAATATTGGCGAAGGGTTGACTCCGGCCTGGGGAGTAGATATTGAGGATCTGTGTCCTTTCTTCCTGGATTTCGATTATGACCGAAACGATGAAGTTATCGTATGTGAAATGGTGTTTGGGTTTTAGGTTGCAGTGTTTGCGAATGTAGGTTGCGCATTTTGGGTTGCTGTTGGCAGGTGTAAAAAGATAAAAGAATGTTGATTCCGGGGGGTGCCCGGCTGAGTTGTTCCATGGTTCCTGAAGTAAAAGAAAAAATACCGACGGGTCTGTTTCTGCTTCCTCTAATGCTGATTTTGTTGTTAGCTCATTCCTTGCACAATTCAGCTGTTGCGCTAGAGCGAGGGATCGTTGGTTGTATCTAGACATTTCCCATGTCCTGGTCGTTAGCTCTTGGTGCTGCCGGTGCTGGCGCCGGTGTTGCTGGTACTTGGATTGTGCCTTGAGGGGTCGCTGGTACTTGAGTTTCTGGTACTTGGATTGCAGCCGATGGCGCTGGTGGGACCGCTGGTACGGCCGGGATCGTTGGTGGGGGGATTTTCTGTGGGGCATCTCGGGAGAACCTTAGTTGTGCTCTTAGGGTTGCTTTGGATCTCTCCGGGGATGATCTGTCAATAGCCTTATGGGCGCCCTTGCAATTGAAGCATCGGATAGGTGTGTGGGTGCATCTGACGCCTCCTGAGCATGAGTTGCATGGGTGGTTGTCTGTTGAGTGATTTCCTGCACAGTGTCCGCACCGTGCTGTTTCCTGGGAGCAGTGTTCTTGTCTGTGCCCGAATTCGAGACCGTTCCTGCATTGGGTATCTTCGCGGATGTTGAAGAAGATTTCCAAGGTGCATCGTCGGTCAAAGACGATTAGGGATCTGAGACCTAGTGTTTGTAGGGTAAATGAGCCTGGGAGTGCGATGATCATGGACGTGTGTTCCTTTCCGACTCTTTTTTCAGGTTTAGAGATCCATCTGGGGATTTGGGCCAGCTGGAAGCTTTCTCCATAGTTGTTTCTGATCTCTGAGGCGACCAGTTGCCCTGCTTAGATTCCATCCCCGATTGTTGTCGGGATTCCGTGTAGTAAAAATTTAGACCATTTTGAATTCGATCTGACGTCGATGACATCGATTCTCATATTAGATAGTGCTTGCTGGATTTCATGTTGGTAGGCCACTACTGTTTCGGCCGAGGTGTCAAATTTGGTTTCCAACACGATGTTATTACTGTTGGTTTTCCTGGCCGTTATAAAATGGCATTTAGTGTCTGGGATGGCGGCGTTGATGCTGAGCCGGATTTCGGTGGGGTGAGCTGTCGCGTGAGCGTTGCATTCGACGATGATTTCTCTGTTAACTTTGGTGAATTCTGGTTTAAACAGTGGGTCTGCTTTGACCGGCTTCTTCCTCTTCTTCTCGACGAGTTGGAAGTCCACTTGGGCTGGGTTGTTGGCTCTTGCTACGTTCGCAAAAGAGGGCACTGCTTGGGTCTCTCTTCCTTTTCCTTTCGTGTTTTGTGGGAGTGCTGGGGGAGGGGGTGCTTGTGCGCTTGGGCCTGCTTCGGGCCTCTGAGCTTGGGGTTGGGGTTGTGGGCGGGGTTGAAGTGGACGGGGTTGGGGTTGGACTTGGGGTCTCTGGGCTTGGGTCTGCTGATTCGTATTGACTAGGGACCCAATTGTGGAGTGCATGGCGGTGATCATCGTCGTTTGTGCCGCGATTTGATTTTGGAGTGTTTCGATCCTTCTCTTCATCGTGCTCGTGTCTTGTTCAATTTGGCCCTGTCTGTCGGAGGGTGATTCGACCCGCAGGATTGCGTGCCTGATTGCCCATGTGATGTAGTTCAGGTCTGTCTGGGTGTGAGTTTCCCGGGGAACGATACTCGGTTCGAGGTAGTCCCTGCTGGGCTGGTATGCTTCATTATAGTGATGGTCTTGCGCATAAGTAGATGCGAATCCCTCGTTTTCTTGTTGGGTGTTAGGGGTTGGGTTGAGATTGAGGTCCTGCGTGCTGTCCTCTTGTGGAGGAGGAGCTGTTCCTTGAGTTTGGGTTGAAAAAAACGCCGAAAGTGAGGGCTGCGACATGACTGAATGTCCTGTTCTCCTTGAGGCGTATATCTTAGTTTTAGAAAGATTTCTTTTCCTTCCTTTCGGGAGGTCAAGACTCGAGAATTCGTCGCTAGAAGCCAGATTGCAAAATGTTTCCTTCACTTAAAACAACAACAACGCGAGCGTGCGGCCTAGGAGTAAAATGATTCCGCCTAGTATGATATACTAGGGCAAACCGTAACGCGAGAATAAAACATCCCTCTCATCCTCTGACAACGCCTCGTCAACACCGCCAAGACTTGACGAGAGCGGGGTATCCGCTCTAATAAAGACTTTTCTTTGGCTTCACCACCAAAAGATTAGTCGCACCGATCCTTTTCCTCCCCTGACTCGGGTCACATAAAAAGGAGGGACATTTCGCACGATCGCCTGGAGAGCTTTCGTCAACCTCATCCTAGTTCTTGTCTTCATTGACAAGTTCCCACCTCACTGGGGGCCTTTCATACAGGTCCCCTCCCCTCCTCTCTCACCTCGAGGCACCGCGCCCTCACCCACACCCAAAAGTCCCACTGAGGGCACCTCCGCATTATGCCACTGTTCGGTCTTCGGTCTTCGCTCGTATTCTTTTGTTGCATGCGTTTTTGATTTTATTTTTTTTCTTTTACTTTTCTTAGGCGGGGGTTTCCTTAGTCATCAACCTTGTAAGAGGAGTGCGGTTGGTAGCATACCATAGTTACTATAACTAGGGGAACTGGCTTTTTGGGGATAGGTCTTTACGCCATAGGTTTTACCTGCATGCGATACATTGTACCTAGAATCAAATGGACTATGATTTCAAAAAAAAAAAAAAATGCGAGAATAAAATAAAAAGAAATAGAGTTTCCAATCGTAATAGTTGTTCGTAGCGAGTTTATATCACAACAGAATGAAGACGTTGCGTAACGAAAGAAGAAAAGAAGAGGAACATAGACAAAACGAGGGAGAGCCCTAATATATATCCAAAGAAATCCTACGCTGACTAATCCCAAATGACTCATACCACGCAACCGAACATAATTCCCATAACCGATCCCGATCCTTTCCTTCCGCAATCCTAACCCTAAACGCCTAGCGCTGACTGTATCCTCCGAGCATCTTCCGAACCTATCCACCATATCCGACGCGATCACGATCCTTCACCTAACGACTCGATTCCGCAATGTTCTCGACGGCACAGCAGGTGGGGGCGGTCGGGCGGTTATAGCAGCCCCCTCTCTAGGTTCGACCTCCGCGAGATCTCCGACAGGTCCAGGCTTCGTAGGGTATAGGCGATGGAAACGAGCAAGGAGGCGAGGGGCGTTGGTGATATTATCGGAGTATTCCCAAGTAGTGGCGTCGTAGCCCTTCCAACTGCACAAGTACTGGAGACGTTTGTATCGGGTCAGGGAGTCTAGAATCTCGTCAAGTTCCCACTCTTCCTCACCTTCAATGACAATAGAGGGAGCCGGGGGAGGAATATGTCCTGGTAGGGGGTCCGTAGCGCAAGGTTCCAATTTCGAGACGTGGAAGACAGGGCGCATCTTCATCGAGGTCGGCAGGTCAAGTTCTTAGGCGTAGGGGCTGATGACCTTCTTGATTTTGAACCTTCCCAGACATTTCCAATCGAGTTTTCGGGAGGGGCGAGTGGTCTGGATGTTCTTGGCATTCAACCATACCTCGTCACCAACCTTATGGTTAGGGGCAGGTGTTCGATGTGGGTTGGCATTGGTTTCCTGTCGATCCTGGGCGTATCGCATTTCAGCTCGGAGATGTTCCTGGATTTCTGACATCCGTTTCACTAATGCGTTGACATCCTATTGCTAGTTGCCAAAGGTCGATACGGTCAAGTCTTCCGTAAAGCGCGGGTCATAAGCATAGTTAGCCATAAACGGGGAGACTTGCGTAGTTTCAGAGACGGCGTTGTTAGCGGTGAACTCGGCGATGGGCAACCAGTCGGTCCAGTCATCCTGTTGGTAGGATACGTAGCTCCGTAGGTATTGTTCCATGACCGCGTTGGTTCGTTCCGTTTGGCCGTCAGTTTCAGGGTGGAACGCAGAGGACATAGCTACCGTGATCTTCAAGGCCTTGCACAACGACTTCCAGAACTTCGACGTGAATTGGGTGCCGCGATCGGAAACGATGGAGGATGGTAAGCCGTGGAGTTTCCAGACATGATCGATGTACAGACGTGCAAGGTCCCCCGATCCGGTAGTTGTGTGACAGGCGATATAGTGCTTCATCTTGGACAGGCGGTCAACGACGACTAGGATGGCATCCTTACCCTTACTCTCCGGCAGACCAGTAACAAAGTCCATTGATATGTTGGTCCACGGTTTCTGAGGTACAGGTAGGGGGCGCAGGACTCCGAAGGGGGCGTGCCGAGATGTCTTGCTTCGACTGCAGGTATGGCAGTTGCGGACATATCGTTCCACAGACTTGCGCATCGTAGGCCAGTAGTAGGTGCGTGCGAGTAGTTCAAAGGTCTTAGCTCTTCCGACATGACCAGCCGACGGCGCATCGTGGTGTTCCTTCAGGAGATGAAGTTGCAGAGCTTGGTCATCAGGGACATAGATCTTGATACCATATGTTAACAACCCTTCGTGAGTTGAACATTTGGCTAAGGTGATGTCTCGGGAGTGCTTTGCGCTTGTGCGGAGGAGTTCCAGTATCTTATTTGGGAATGGGTCAGTGATATACGCTTGTTTAAAAAGTTCTTCCAGGGGGGACAGTCCTTGTAAAGACTGGGTTGTAGCCAACAAACCCAGATTTCCCAAATTCTGGGACTTCAATACTGTCTGACTTTGATGAGACAGGCGTTCATCCCCCTCTTCAGGCATGTCTTGTGACCTCCTGGTCAACGCGTCCTGTTTTCCACACTTCTTCCCAGGTCGGTACATGGTCTTGTAGTCAAAACGTGACAGGAACTCAGACCATCTGGCCTGGCGTCGGTTCAGTAGCTTCTTGGTCATAAAATATTCCAAGTTGCAGTGATCGCTCAGGACCTCGATAGTTTCCACAGTAGACATCAACTCCGATCTCCATTCCTCAAAACAGCGGATGATTGCCAGTAGCTCTTTATCATATATTTCATAATTGCATTCCGCAGGGGAGTGCTTCTTGTTCATATATGTCACAGGATGCAGGATTCTGGAGTCGTCATATTGGGAGAGGATTCCGGCTGAAACGTAGTCAGATGCATCAGATTCCACAATGATGCGCCTATCGGGGTCGAAATGGCGTAGGACGGGGTACGATGTAAAAGCTGCCTTCAAGTGATCGAAAGCCGCTTGACACGCGGAGTACCATACGAACAGAGTGTTATTGTGGGTGAGGGCTGTGATTGGCAGTAGTATCTCGGTGTAACCTCTAATAAATCTCTTATAGAAGTTTGCAAACCCGGTGAATACCTGTATGTCCTTCAAGTTTCGTGGTGCCTTCCATTCCCTGATCTTCTCAACCTTTGCCGGATCCATTTCTAGTCCTCTTGTTGTGATGATTAACCCGAGATACTTGGTTTCCTGTACATGGAACTCGCATTTCTCAGGAGCGCTGTACAGGTCATTGTTCGTGAGGGCTTGCAGGACTTGGTTGACGTGATCAATATGTGATTTCAGATCCTTGCTATAGATTAGGATATCATCCAAGTAAGCGGTACAAAATCGATCAAGGAAGGGACGGAGGACATCATTTATGAAACGTTGGAACGAGGCAGAAGCGTTGGTTACACCAAACGGCATGACTTTGTATTGGAAGTGCCCGAACCGTGCCTGGAATGACGTTTTCCACTCATCCCCAGCGGCTATCCGAATCTGGTTATAGGCTGCCTGGAGGTCAAGTTTAGTGTACCACTTGGCTGCACCAATTTGGTTGAAGGTTTCCTTGGATAGTCTAACGGGACGGGGTTCTGGAACTAAACAAATAGTACCGAGACGAGAATCGACTCAAGATACGTTCGAGGACGGAGACGGGAGATCGGGCTTGATACCGATCGAACAGAATATAATTGCAACTGAAACGAGGAATGGCTCCGCCTAGCGTAATATGCTAGGTGAGACCAAAATTAAATTATAGTGAATACAAATGAAGACGTTGCGTAAGGAAAGAAGAAGAGAAGAGAAACATAGACTAAGCGAGGGAGAGCCCTAATATATATCCAAAGAAATCCCACGATGACTCATCCCAAATGACTCAAACCCGCGACCCACACCTATTCCGATAACCGATCCCGATCCTTTCCTTCTGCAATCCTAACCCGAAGCGACTAGCGCTGACCGTATCCTCCCAACACCTTCCTAACTTGTCCATCCCTATCTGACACAATCTGATCCTTCAGCTAATGACTCGATTCCTCAACGTTCTCGACGGCATAGCAGGTGGGGGCGGTTGGGCCATTATAGATAGGGGCAGGGGGTAACGATCCTTGATAGTGATGTCGTTTATTCCTCGGTAGTCAACGCAGAAATGAAGACGACCCCAGGCTTCCGGACGAACAGAACAGGTGCACCGGCGGAGGAAGAGCTAGGATCCATTCTTCCGGAAGCCACTTCTTCTTCCAGATGCTTCTGCAGGGTGGTCAGCTCATCACGAGACATGCTATAGAGCGGACCAAACGGGGGTTCTGTTCCTTCTTTTAGCCTGATGCGATGGTAATAGGGGCAGTGTTGCGGTAGTTTCTTGGCCCCTTCTTCCTGAAAGCGTGATAAGTATTGGTGGTGGACGGCTGGTACAAGAGTGATAGAATCTGAGAGCGAGGGAGATTGTGTGGGGTTGAAGATGGCCACGAATATTTCCAGGTCCTTAGCGGTCTCTAAGAAAGTGGTCGCTGATACTCTTTCTATTTCCAGATCGTGTGTAGCGGGCAGCGGACTGGAGATACCTTGAACATAGGCTGGTACGGGGTCATCATTGCATTGGCGGAGGCAGTGGGTGGAGTCGAAAAGGATGGAATTCGTGGCAAAATTGAGCTTGACATCATCTTGACGCATCCAGGGGATACCAAGGACTACAGGGTAGTGCCCCAGACGAGTGACATAAGCGGTGATTGTTTTGAAATGATCTTGGATGCGAAGGGACAGTGTTGCAGTATGTGTAATATCACCGGAGGAGATTTCTCTCCCATCGATGACTTGTAGTTTTCAGGGTTGGGCGAGCAAGGAGGTGGGAAGTTGGTGGTGGCATACAAATCTCTCATCAATGAATGCGATTCCAGAAGCTCCGGTGTCAACTAATGCATAGGTTTTACAGATTTTATTTTAATCAGATACAGATACAGAATATGAAACGACCAAGTGATCTGAAAAACCTTGCGCAGAAGAGACACCAGAAAGAGGACCAGAAACCAAAGACGAGGACAAAGAGATAGGAGGAACCTGTACTGAGCCACTCAGGACAGGTCGTCCCCATTTCTTGACGGTTGGGAGCGGGGGCGCGGCATATTGAACGGACCAGAAAAAGAAAACCCAAGATCAGAAGAACCAGAAGGACCAGAAGAAGAACCAGAAGGACCAGAAGAAGAACCAGAAGAAACAGAAGGAAACCTAGAACCAGAAGCAGAAGAAGACGAAGTAGTGAGAGCCCCATGCATCACCGGAGGCTGATAGGCCTCTATAACGGCCCGACCGCCCCCACCTGCTATGCCGTCGAGAACGTTGAGGAATCGAGTCGTTAGGTGAAGGATCGGATAGTGTCGGAAAGGGATGGACAAGTTAGGAAGGTGTTGGGAGGATACGGTCAGCGCTAGGCGCTTCGGGTTAGGATTGCGGAAGGAAAGGATTGGGATCGGTTATGGGAATAGGTGTGGGTCGCGGGTGTGAGTCATTTGGGATTAGTCAGCGTAGGATTTCTTTGGATATATATTAGGGCTCTCCTTCGCTTCGTCTATGTTTCTCTTCTCTTCTTCTTTCCTTACGCAACGTCTTCATTTGTATTCACTATAATTTATTTTTGGTCTCACCTAGCATATTACGCTAGGCGGAGCCATTCCTCGTTTCAGTTGCAATTATATTCTGTTCGATCGGTATCAAGCCCGATCTCCCGTCTCCGTCCTCGAACGTATCTTGAGTCGATTCTCGTCTCGGTACTGTTTGTTTAGTTCTAGAACCCCGTCCCGTTAGACTACGTTGCGTCGACTTATACCGACTCCTGATACGCAATGGCAACCTCATCCCAGTGGCAGTTCCCTCCAGATTTCGATGAATTCCAACAAAACTACGTTGACGACCCACGCGTATTGTACGATAACCTATGGGCAATGCATAACCAGGCAACCGCCAACTACCAACAAGGAGCCCGACTGGAACAACAGTTGGGTAACGCCTTGAACAACGCTGCCGCCATCCCCGAACTCTAAACTCAGGTCCAAGACCTCACGAACCAGCTCGCAGAAGCAAGGGAGCTCAACCGCCTCCTTCGCACACAAGCACCCCCGGCTCCAGAACCTATTGCCCCAGTCCCAGCCCCCGTCCAAGCCCAAGCCCCAGTCCCTGCTCCCGCACCTGTCCCACGTTCTGATAAGATCCCTGACCCACCTAAGTTTGATGGTACTGTTATGGCGTCGTTACAGGTATTGGAATATAGTGTTGTGGCGTGAAGAGAAGTGTGGTGGCAACGGTCGGAGGATGAGTCATATGGGTTTCTATGTGTTTCCATTAGGTTCGGTTATGAGTCAGACTTGTACAGGGGTTATTCGGTTATATAAAGGGTCCTGTCTGCACTCTTCGTCTTGTTTCTCTTCCTTTCCTTTTCTCTTCACGCAACCTCTTGTATTTAAGGAATATTATTAGTTTTATTCCTCCATAGTCCACCGTCTACGATCTCTTGGTCCGATCGGCCAAGAGTGTTCCAAGATACTTCGCTTGATTAGGGTCTACCCCTAAGCCTCCTGTTTAGATTGTGTTCCTTGGACCTCTACGTCTTTGTATACGGACCCCACGTAACATTAGGTTGCGTCTCCAACGCCAACCAACACAATCTTTAGACCAACGCCTACCATGTCGACCCTCATAGACTACGAGGAGTTAAACCAACAACTCCAAGCCTTCTTCGAACAATACCCGTCATTCGAGCTGGAACATGCGACCACTCAAACGTATGGCCTCCTGGAACTAAGTCGGGCAGCGTTGGCTCAATATGCCCAAGACCTTGAAGCTGCCTACGCACAAGGAGAGGAGGCAAGGCAGGCCTTCGAAAGAGACCTGGCCGCAGCCCAACAGGCTCAACAGCAGCAGGCCATCCCACTGGAACCTCTGCCGAATGCAGCACCAGCCCCAATCACTGGCGCCACCACTTCGAACACTACCCACCGCTCCGAGAAGCTCTCCGACCCTGCTGTCTTTCGCGGCGACCAGGACAGGGCTCGGTCACACCTATTCAAACAACAAATGAAGATCAAACTCCTGGGGAATGCCGTTCGCTTCCCAACTCTACAGTCGAAACTCTCGTATGCCTTCGGTCGTCTGGAAGATATCGCAGCTAGTCAGTTCCTTTCTTACACCACAAACGAAGGCATCAACCTGCCATCCATGGAACGGTTTTATGAGATCCTGGACACGGCTTTTGGGGATCCCGATCGAGTCTATACCTCTCGCAGAGCATTGAGGGACATGCGTCAACGTAACCGTACCTTCTCCGATTACTTCGCCGAGTTTCAACGACACGCTTCGGAGTCTGGGTTTGACGAGATCACTAGGGTGGAGTGCCTCCTGGAAGGAATCAGCACTGAGCTCATGGAGGCCATGGTACATCACGAGACTCCCAATACGGTTGACGGCTGCGCGACACTCCTACAACGGCTGGACAATAGACAACGGGCAATTAAGGCGAGGCTGAATAAGCGAAACCCATTTACCACCAGCAGCAGTAACCCTGTCGCCCAACGCACAGTACCTGCTGTGGTGTCTCCGTCGCGACCCTATGTTCCTGCTCCTACTCCCGCCTCAGCAAACCAGGCACCGCCTGCGCCTACTCATCCATCTCACGCACCAGGTGGTGATGTACCTATGGATCTCTCGGGGGGACAGCGTCGCCCCACTGCTACGGAAAGAAATACTCGCTTGGCGGAAGGAAGATGTTTTTATTGTGGGGGGGTTGGACATCTGGTGAGGAATTGCCCCCAGGCTAGGGGACAGGGCGGAGGTCAAAGAAGATATACCATGAGGGGGGCGGCAATCAAGGTGGAGGAAGGAAATGACTCGGACAATAATCGGCAAAAGATTTGTCCCTGGCTTAAGTGGCATAACCCAGGGACCCTTTGAGGATTTTTCTAGGATGCGTATCTCTACTTGTTCGGTATCAGAGGAGGAAATGGATGGGAATCAATTTGTAGTAACCTGCTCGGTTTCTCAGAATAAAAATACTTTTGTACCCACCTTTGCTCTCATTGATACCGGAGCCTCAGGATACGCGTTTGTAGATGAATCCTTTGCACGCCACCACAACCTCGCGATGACACCCCTAAAGATACCAAGACGAGTTGATGTGATAGATGGACGACCTATTCAATCAGGCAAGATTACTCATTTCGTTACCCTTGATCTCGACATACACGGACATCGCGAAGAAGCACCATGCTTTGTTACAAAGTTGGGATCGTATCCTATTGTGATGGGGATACCATGGATGCGAAGACATGATGTCAAGCTAAGGCCTAAAAAGAACAAGCTAATATTCGACTCACCGGCTTGCTGCGAACACTGCTCTGTCGACAAAAAACCTATTGTTGCGCGAGGGATTTCAATACCGGCACCTGAATGGAACCTGTTGGACCTTTCCGGACTCAATCAATCTCCGGCTCAGATCCAACAGATCATTCAACAGCTGGAGACCGGTGCACACTTAATCCATCTCTCGGCACTAGATCAGACACCAATCGACATTCGGAAGATTGTTCCCTCGGAAAATCATGACCTGCTACAACTATTTGTAGAAGCCGATGCGTCGATATTACCTCCACACCGAATCCATTACGACCACCATATAGTACTACAAGGGGATAAACAACCACCGTTCAAACCCATGTATAGCATGACCCAAGTGGAACTCAAAGCGTTATGGGAATACATCAAAGAAAACCTTCCCCAAGGGGTAATCCGAAATAGCACTTCACCGGCTGGAGCACCCATCATCTTTGTGAAGAAAAGCGACGGAACCCTAAGGCTATGTGTGGACTATCGGGGACTGAATGAAATTACGGTGAAGGATCGGTACCCTCTCCCGTTAATGGAAGAAACGTGGGCGAGGTTGTCGAAGGCGAAATACTACACAAAGCTCGACCTACGGTGGGGATACAACCAGATTCGGATAGCGGAAGGGGACGAATGGAAAACCGCATTCCGAACGCGTTACGGTCACTACGAGTACCAAGTCATGCCGTTCGGACTAACGAATGCTCCTGCTACGTTTCAACGATGGATCAACGACATTCTCCGTCCTCATCTGGACCAATTCGTTACCGCTTACTTGGACGATATCCTGATCTACTCGGAAACTTTGGAAGAACATAAAGTCCATGTTCGAAAGATTCTCGAGCTACTGTATGCCAACAAGGCCCACCTCCGACCAGAGAAATGCGAGTTTTATGTTCAGAAGACAAAATATTTGGGGCTTATATTATCACCGGCAGGTATCGAAATGGATCCAGAGAAAATATCAGCGGTCTTGAATTGGGAAACACCGGAGAGTGTAAAAGGGGTACAGGAATTCATCGGGTTCGCTAACTTTTATCAACGATTCATTGATGGATTCTCCAAGATAGTCACACCACTGACGATTCTGACCAAGGATGCAACCAAACAAGAATGGTTGAAGAAAGGAGTCAAATTCAAATGGTCGGAAAAGGCAGACAAAGCTTTCAGAAACCTCAAAATAGCATTCACAACGGCACCGATACTCCGACACTTCGATCCAGAACTGGAAATCACGGTAGAGACTGATGCGTCCGATTATGTTTCAGGGGGGGTACTCTCACAACGTGACGATGAAGAGATCTTACATCCGGTAGCATTCTTCAACAAGAGACACTCACCGGCAGAATGCAATTACGAGATCTACGACAAGGAACTACTAGCGATCATCCGATGTTTCGAAGCCTGGCGACACAACCTTGAAGGATCCAGATTCCCAATCAAAGTTTTAACGGATCATAGGAATTTGGAATACTTTATGTCAACTAGGCTACTAAATCGTCGTCAAGCACGTTGGTCAGAATTCCCATCACGTTTTGATTTTGTTATCCAATTTCGCCCAGGAAAGCAAGGAGGAAAACCGGATGCTTTGACTAGGAGGCCAGGAGACCTCCCTAAAGAGGGGGATGAAAGACTGGCCCACCAAAGCCAGGTGGTTTTGAAAAGCAAGAATTTGGACACAAAGCTAAGTTTGTTTGCGGGTTCTTTGACAAATGAATCCGCTGAAGGAATGTCCACTGTGGAGGAATTGTTTTAGAATGCTTACCAGATCGATAGTTTCCCAAACAAAATTGTGACCCTACTACAGAATGGGGGTAAACACTCAAAGAAGATATCCTTGGCTGAATGCTCGGAGGACGAAAACGGTCGACTCCTATACCGAGGGGCATTATACGTACCAGAAGAAAGTGACCTTCGCTTACGGTTACTTCGGGAACATCACGACAAACCATCGGCGGGACACCCAGGCAGGGCCAAGACATTGGAACTATTGAGTCGGGAATACTATTGGCCTCAGATGAGAAAGTATGTGGACCAATACGTTCGAAACTGCGAAGTATGTACCCGAAGCAAAACAACCAGGAACGCGCCATACGGGGTACTGCGACCTATGCCCATTCCAGATGGACCATGGACGGATGTTTCCATGGACTTCGTCACAGACCTTCCGGATAGTGGGGGATGCAACGCGATTCTGATGGTAGTCGATCGGTTAACAAAAATGAGACATCTTATACCAACCACTAAGGAGGTCGATGCTCGAGAAACGGCCAAACTTTATTTGGAATACGTCTGGAAACTGCACGGTCTCCCAGAAACGATAGTGTCGGATCGTGGAACTCAATTCACAGCTGAATTCTGGCAAGCTTTGTGCGATCGCTTACAGATTTCACCGCGATACTCGACAGCCTTCCACCCACAAACGGACGGTCAAACGGAACGGTTCAACGCAGTTATGGAACAGTACCTTCGGAGTTATGTTTCCTACCAACAAGATGACTGGTTATCCATGCTACCGATGACGGAGTTTGCGGCCAACAACCATTCCTCGGAAACCACCCAAGTCTCACCATTCTTCGCCAATACCGGAAGACACCCACGAATGACCTTTGGCCCCCTACAACACGGGAATACCACGGCGGAAGATCAGGCGAATGGAATCGCAAGGGATATGAAAGCCATCTTCGAATTCTTAAAGGACGAAATGTTTCGGGCGCAGAAGATAGCGGAGGACAATGCTAATGCTAATCGATTACCCGCACCTCGATATACTCTAGGGGATAAAGTATTCCTCGCAATACGGAACATTAATACCAAACGACCATCGAAGAAACTTGACTGGAAACGGATCGGACCTTACCCTATCAAAAGAATCGTCAGTCCCTATGCGTACGAACTAAGCCTACCACGTACCATGAATATTCATCCTGTCTTCCATGTTTCGTTACTATCTCCAGCCGCAAGCGATCCTGTCCCAGGGCAACAGCAACTGCCTCCACCACCAGTGGAGATTGAAGGACAGGAGGAATGGGAAGTTGAAGGAGTTTTGGATTCTAGGAAGCGACGAGGCCGGTTGGAATACTTGGTTCGATATACCGGCTATACCGAACCCTCCTGGCAATCACCCGACAACCTCGAACACTCGTCTGACTTGGTTGAGAACTTTCATAAGCGATATCCCAACAAGCCTAAGCCTACCAGGAGTTAGGCCTCAGAGGGGGACCTGATCTGTTATGGCGTCGTTACAGGTATTGGAATATAGTGTTGTGGCGTGAAGAGAAGTGTGGTGGCAACGGTCGGAGGATGAGTCATATGGGTTTCTATGTGTTTCCATTAGGTTCGGTTATGAGTCAGACTCGTACAGGGGTTATTCGGTTATATAAAGGGTCCTGTCTGCACTCTTCGTCTTGTTTCTCTTCCTTTCCTTTTCTCTTCACGCAACCTCTTGTATTTAAGGAATATTATTAGTTTTATTCCTCCATAGTCCAACGTCTACGATCTCTTGGTCCGATCGGGCAAGAGTGTTCCAAGATACTTCACTTGCTTAGGGTCTACCCCTAAGCCTCCTGTTTAGATTGTGTTCCTTGGACCTCTACGTCTTTGTATACGGACCCCACGTAACAGGTACTCGCTCGGCCCTCCGTCCTTTCGTCACCCAGCTCCGTCTCAAGATGATCGGTAACGCCGACCGATTCACCTCAAACCAGCAACAACTCGTGTACGCGATCAACCTGCTAACCGGACGCGCCCTTGGCCAGGTCATGCCTTTGGTCAACGGTGCGAATATCAACCTTGCCGACATCGAAGCCCTGATCACCCTCCTCGACACAGCTTTCGGTGACCCCAACCGCGTCGCCACTGCCGAACGAGAGTTGGAACGGTTGACACAAGGATCTCGAGACTTCTCCGCTTATTTTGTGGACTTTCAACGCCTTGCTGCTGACGTCGCCTGGAACGAACAGGCCCAGAAACATGCTTTTACCTGTGGTCTCTCAAGTGACCTTCGCAACGCCATGATCCACCACCCGACCCCTGCCCTCTTACTCGACTACGTTCGACTCCTACAAGAGTTGGATGGATGCATCAAGGATGCTCGCCTCCGTGCCCGTACTACCTTTGCCCCTGTCTCCGCTCCTGCCCCACAAAGATCTTCCGCCCCGGCTCCCGCTCCTGCCCCAGCTACCCCTGCGCACCCATCCCATGCACCTGGTGGCGCGGTGCCCATGGATCTCTCTAACATCCGTCCTCGTGTTCCTCGCGGCCCTCTGTCCCCAGCCGAACGCTCACGTCGCATAGCCCAAGGGTTGTGTATGTACTGTGGGCATGCGGGACATTTCGCTACTGAGTGCCCCAACCGCCGTCCTAATGCTCGTCCGTTCCGTGCCGCTGCTACCACCGAGGCCTACCAGCCTCCGGTGATGCATGGGGCCATCACTACTTCGTCTTCTTCTGCTTCTGGTTCTGGTTTTCCTTCTGTTTCTTCTGGTTCTTCTTCTGGTCCTTCTGGTTCTTCTGATCTTGGGTTTTCTTTCTCTGGTCCGTTCAATATGCCGCGCCCCCGCTCCCCACCGTCGGGAAATGGGGACGACCTGCACTGAGTGGCTCAGTACAGGTTCCTCCTATCTCTTTGTCTTTGTCTTCGGTTTCTGGTCCTGTTTCTAGTGTCTCTTCTGCGCAAGGTTTTTCAGATCACTTGGTTGTTTCATGTTCTGTATCTGATAAAAATAAAATCTGTAAAACCTACGCATTAGTTGACACTGGAGCTTCTGGAATCGCATTCATTGATGAGAGATTCGTATGCCACCACCAACTTCCTACCTCCCTGCTCGCCCAACCCCGAAAACTACAAGTCATCGATGGGAGAGAGATCTCCTCCGGTGATATCACCCACATTGCACAACTGTCCCTCCGTATTCAAGGTCACTTCGAAAACATCACCGCTTATGTCACACGTCTTGCGCACTACCCTGTAGTCCTTGGTATCTCCTGGATGCGTCGACATAACGTCAAGCTCGACTTCGCCAAGAATTCCATCCTCTTCGATTCTGCTCACTACCTCCGCCAATGCAACGATGATCCCGTTCCCGCCTATGTCCAAGGTATCTCCAGTCCGCTGCCTGCCACACATGACCTAGAGATAGAGAGAGTGTCGGCGGTCACCTTCCTGGAAGAAACTAAGGACCTGGAAGTTTTCGTGGCCATGTTCAACCCCGCACAATCACCCTCGCTCTCAGACCCTACCACTCTCGTCCCGGCAATTCACCACCAATACCTGTCTCGCTTTCAGGAAGAGGGAATGAAAAAGCTACCACCACACCGCCCCTACAATCACTGCATCAGGTTAAAGGAAGGAACGGAACCCCCGTTTGGTCCCCTATATGGTATGTCCCGTGACGAATTGACCACCCTGCAGAGACACCTGGAAGAAGAAGTAGCATCGGGACGAATGGACCCGAGTTCGTCTTCTGCTGGAGCCCCTGTCTTGTTTGTCAGGAAACCGGGAGGGGGCCTTCGCTTTTGTGTTGACTACCGAGGGATCAATGACCTCACCATCAAGGACCGGTACCCACTGCCCTTGTCCAAGGAATTGTTCAACCAGATCGGCGCGGCGAAGTGGTACACCAAGCTTGACCTCCGAGCAGCATACAACCAGATCAGGATAGCCGCCGGAGATGAGTGGAAAACCGCTTTTCGCACCCGTTTTGGCCATTTCCAGTACAACGTAATGCCATTCGGTTTGACCAACGCCCCCGCATCTTTCCAACGGTTCATTAACGATGTTCTCCGCCCTTTCCTCGATCGGTTCTGCACAGCTTACCTAGATGATATTCTAATCTATAGCAAGGATTTGGAGTCCCACATTGACCATGTTAACCAAGTTCTACAAGCTCTCACGAACAACGACCTGTACTGTGCTCCGGAGAAATGCGAATTCCATGTGCAGGAGACAAAGGACCTGGGACTGGTAATCACAAGGAAAGGACTGGAAATGGATCCCGCGAAAGTCGAGAAGATCAGGGAATGGAAGGCGCCGAGGAATGTGAAGGATATTCAGGTATTTACTGGGTTTGCAAACTTCTACAAGCGATTCATTAGAGGGTACTCCGAGATATTGCTACCTATTACAGCCCTCACCCACAACAATACCCCGTTTGTCTGGTCACCTGATTGTCAAGCGGCCTTCGACCACCTGAAGGTTGCATTCACATCGTACCCTGTCCTCCGTCATTTTGATCCCGATAGACGCATCATTGTGGAATCCGATGCCTCTGACTTTGTCTCGGGGGGAGTCCTGTCGCAATTCGATGATGCCTGAATTCTGCACCCTGTAGCCTATATGAATAAGAAACACTCCCCTGCGGAATGCAATTATGAAATATACGACAAGGAACTGTTGGCTATTATCCGTTGTTTTGAAGAATGGAGAGCGGAATTAATGTCTACCGTGGAAACCATCGAGGTCCTGAGCGATCACCGCAACTTGGAATATTTTATGACCAAGAAGCTTCTGAACCGGCGCCAGGCCAGATGGTCTGAATTTCTATCACGTTTCGACTATAAAATCACGTACCGTCCAGGGAAGAAAGGTGGAAAACCGGACGCATTGACCAGGAGGTCACAAGATATGCCTGAGGAGGGGGATGAGCGCCTGGGCACCAAAGTCAGACAGTGTTGAAGTCCCAGAATTTGGGAAATCTGGGTTTGTTGGCGACAACCCAGTCCTTACAAGGACTGTCCCCCCTAGAAGAAATTTTTAAACAAGCGTATATCACTGACCCATTCCCAAACAAGATACTGGAACTCCTCCGAACAGGCACAAAGCACTCCCGAGACATCACCTTAGCCGAATGTTCAACTCGTGAAGGGTTGTTAACATATCGTGACAAGATCTATGTCCCTGACGACCAAGCTTTCCAGCTGCATCTCTTAAAGGAACACCACGATGCGCCGTCGGCTGGTCATGTCGGAAGAGCGAAGACCTTTGAACTACTCGCACGCACCTACTACTGGCCTACGATGTGCAAGTCTGTGGAACGATATGTCCGCAACTGCCATACCTGCAGTCGAAGCAAGACATCTCGGCACGCCCCCTTCGGAGTCCTGCGCCCCCTACCTGTACCTCAGAAACCGTGGACCAACATATCAATGGACTTTGTTACTGGTCTGCCGGAGAGTAAGGGTAAGGATGCCATCCTAGTCGTCGTTGACCGCCTGTCCAAGATGAAGCACTATATCGCCTGTCACACAACTACCGGATCGGAGGACCTTGCACGTCTGTACATCGATCATGTCTGGAAACTCCACGGCTTACCATCCTCCATCGTTTCCGATCGCGGCACCCAATTCACGTCGAAGTTCTGGAAGTCGTTGTGCAAGGCCTTGAAGATCACGGTAGCTATGTCCTCTGCGTTCCACCCTGAAACTGACGGCCAAACGGAACGAACCAACTTGGTCATGGAACAATACCTACGGAGCTACGTATCCTACCAACAGGATGACTGGACCGACTGGTTGCCCATCGCCGAGTTCACCGCTAACAACGCCGTCTCTGAAACTACGCAAGTCTCCCCGTTTATGGCTAACTATGGTTATGACCCGCGCTTTACGGAAGACTTGACCGCATCGACCTTTGGCAACCAGCAACAGGATGTCAACGCATTAGTGAACCGGATGTCAGAAATCCAGGAACATCTCCGAGCTGAAATGCGATACGCCCAGGATCGACAGGAAACCAATGCCAACCAAGATCGAACACCTGCCCCCAGTTATAAGGTCGGTGACGAGGTATGGCTGAATGCCAAGAACATCCAAACCACTCGCCCCTCTCGGAAACTTGACTGGAAACGACTGGGAAGATTCAAGATCAAGAAGATCATCAGCCCCTACGCCTATGAACTTGACCTGCCGGCCTCGATGAAGATACACCCTGTCTTTCACGTCTCGAAATTGGAACCTTGCGCTACGGACCCCCTAGCAGGACATATTCCTTCCCCGGCTCCCCCTGTTGTGGTTGAGGGTGAGGAAGAGTGGGAACTTGATGAGATTCTAGACTCCCGGATTCGATATAAACGTCTCCAGTACCTGTGCAGTTGGAAGGGATACGACGCCCCTACGTGGGAATACTCTGATAACGTCAGCAACGTCCCTCGCCTTCTCGCTCGCTTCCATTGTCTATACCCTACGAAGCCTGGACCTGTCGGAGTTCTCGCGGAGCTCGAACCAAGAGAGGGGGCTGCTATAACGGCCCGACCGCCCCCACCTGCTATGCCGTCGAGAACGTTGAGGAATCGAGTCGTTAGGTGAAGGATCGGATAGTGTCGGAAAGGGATGGACAAGTTAGGAAGGTGTTGGGAGGATACGGTCAGCGCTAGGCGCTTCGGGTTAGGATTGCGGAAAGAAAGGATCGGGATCGGTTATGGAAATAGGTGTGGGTCGCGGGTGTGAGTCATTTGGGATTAGTCAGCGTGGGATTTCTTTGGATATATATTAGGGCTCTCCTTCGCTTCGTCTATGTTTCTCTTCTCTTCTTCTTTCCTTACGCAACGTTTTCATTTGTATTCAGATTAATTGATTTCGGTTTCACCTGGCATATCACGCTAGGCGGAGCCATTCCTCGTTTCGGCTACTATTATATTCTGTCCGATCGGTATCCGAGCCCGATCTCCTGTCTCTGTCCTCGAACGTATCCTTAGTCGATTCTCGTCTCGGTACTGTTTGTTTAGTTCTAGAACCCCGTCCCGTTAGAGCCTCGGTGCTAGCAGCGGCGCAGAAGGGACGAGCATTAGGATGGCGGTTGGGGCATTCGGTAGCGAAATATCCCGCCTGCCCACAGTACATACACAACCCTTATACCATGCGACGCGAGCGTTCGGCGGGGGACAGAGGACCATGGGGAACGCGAGGACGGATGTTGGAGAGGTCTATGGGTACCGCGCCACCGGGTGCATGAGATGGGTGTTGGGGGGTAGCTGGGGCAGGAGCGGGAGCAGGAGCGGAAGATCTTTGGTGGGCAGGAGCAAAGGCAGGGGCAGAGGTAGAACGGGAATGAAGGCAAGGATCCCTGATGCGTCCATCCAACTCTTGTAGGAGTCAAACGTAGTCGAGTAAGGAGTCAGGGGTCGGGTGGTGGATCATGTCGTTGCAGAGGTCATTGGAGAGACCCCGGGTGAGGGCATGTTTCTGAGCCTGTTCATTCCAGGCCACGTCGGCAGCAAGGCATTGGAAGTCAGCAAAGTGGGTAGAGAAGTCTCGGGATCCTTGCTTTAGTCGTTCCAAATCTCGTTCGGCAGTGGAGACACGGTTGGGGTCACCGAAGGCAGCGTTGAGGAGGGTGATCAGAGCTTCGATGCCGGTGAGGTTGATGTTCGCACCGTTGACCAAGGGCATGACTGTAAAGAACCATGGGCGAGGTAGTCGCGGCGGGGTCGAGGGACATGAGGGGGTCCCCGAAGGGGAAGAGTACGGCGAGGGTATACCCGAGGGCAGGGACAGTGGTGTGTACGAGGACAGAGATTATGGTCCGTACGAGGACGGAGGGGGCAACGGTCGGCATATTAACCGAGAAGGATACGGCAAGGAATAGCATAACGACGAAGATAACAGCGGATGCACAGAGCATGATGGACGGCAGACGTAACGTGGACTAAGAGTAACGAAGAGTATTGAAGCAAAGTAAATCCCCCAAAATAATAACCCAAAGTAAAATACAAGATGTTGCGTAAGGAGAAAAGAAGAAGAAGAATAGGAGACACAATCAGCATTTTATGCTAGGCGAGACCACGACCGATTACTAATCCAACAGAACCTTCCAGACTTCCGATGACTCATTCCCTTCCGATGATTCATTCCTTTTGGTGTAGCGGTGGTTCGTAACAGTTTAGCTCCTCCCACCGGAAGGCGAGCTCCTGTGAGCTGATAGGCGGCGACGAGCTAAGGAAAAAAAACAGAAAGTTAGCTTAACGAATAGATGGTGCAGGCACCTGGGGACGTAAGATAGGGCTGTTTCATTTGCTAAAGAAACCGTAAGAAACTTATACTTTCCCACGTGGGGTCCTCTTAGGGACTGCTGCGGGCTTGTTGGGATAGAGAAAGTGAAAGCGTTGCAGCGATCCTAACTCCGCGTCGAGGTTCCGGGCCAGTTCCCAGGTGGGTTGTTCATAACCGGTCCATTTGACGAGGTATTGTAGTTGCCGATGACGTATCCGCGAGTCCAGTACCTCCTGCACTTCAAACTCCTCCTCACCTTTGACGATTACCGGGGGCGGTGGTGGTTGGGTGCGGCCTGGCAACGGGTGTGTTCTAGCGGGTTCTAATAACGAAACGTGACACACCGGGTGGGACTTCATCTGTTACGTGGGGTCCGTAGACAAAGACGTAGAGGTCCAAGGAACACAATCTAAACCGAAGGCTTAGGGGTAGACCCTAAGCAAGCGAAGTATCTTGAAACACTCTTGGCCGATCGGACCAAGAGATCGTAGACATAGAACTATAGAGGAATAAAACTAATAATATTCCTTAAATACAAGAGGTTGCGTGAAGAGAAAAGGAAAGGAAGAGAAACAAGACGTAGAGTGCAGACCGGACCCTTTATATAACCAAATGATCCCTGTCCGAGTCTGACTCATAACCGAACCTAATGGAAACACATAGAAACCCATATGACTCATTCTCCGACCGTTGCCACCACACTTCTCTTCACGCCACAACACATTGCTCTAATACTCGTTACGACGCCATAACATCATCGAGGCGGGGAGTTCTAGGCGGTAGGCATGGGATCCGATGCGTTCGAGTATTTTGAACTTTCCTAGCCGTTTGTGGTCCAGCTTGTCCGATGGCCGAGTGGTTCTTATGTGTTTCCGCGACAACCATACCAAATCTCCTACTTCTAGTCTCGGTCGGGGAGTCGGGCGGCGTTGGCGCCGCCAGCGGCGGCGGCTTGTGCGTACAGAATCTCGGAGCGCAAGGCAGTCTGCAAGGTTGTGATCGCGTGGGTAAAGTCTAACACTTCCTTAGATGTGGCCATCTGTCTGTCTTCGGCGGGTGGAATGTCTAGTTGTGGATTGTACCCGTAGTTGGCGAAGAACGGGCTTACCCCCAAGGGTTCCGTGGTGGCGTTATTGTGCGCGAATTCTGCCAGCGGGAGGAATTCTGCCCAGTTGTCTTGTTGGTAATTGACGTATCCCCGCAAGTATTGCTCCATGATCGCATCAACTCGTTCGGTCTGTCCATCGGTTTGTGGATGGAAGGCGGTGCTAAATCGTGGCTTGATGTCCAGTTGGTTGCACAATGCCTTCCAGAATAGCGAAGTGAAGGTCGTGCCCCTGTCCGATACTATGTCCTTGGGCAGCCCGTGGTATTTCCACACGTGTCGCAAGAATAGTCGAGCCAGTTCGGGGGCGTCCGCCGTATCTCTGGTGGGGATGTAGTGAGCCATTTTGGTGAGTCGGTCGACGACCACGAGGATGGAATTCGATCCCTGGGACTCCGGTAGGCCGGTGACGTGGTCCATTGACAGCGAGGACCATGGTTTAACTGGGGGAACGAGGGGCTTGAGGAGGCCGTAAGGGCATGTCGGGCCGGCTTGATCCTGATGCATGTGTCGCAGTGGTCTACGTAACGGGCAACTAACTTTCGCATTTGGGGCCAGTAGTAGTTTCGGGACAGGAGTTCCAGCGTGCGGGCGCGTACCGGGTGTCCGGCGGAAGGTGAGTCGTGGTGGGAGCGGAGGATCTCTAGTTTGAGGGCGGCTTCATCAGGGATGTATAATAGGCCCTGATAGTATAGTAATCCGTCCTTGATGGTGCATTCGCCTATGGGAAGGAAGCGAGAATGTTTCCTCTTGGCGGTGATGTCCTTCATCAACTGTTTAGACAGTGGGTCCTTGTTTAGGGCGCCCTGTAGTTCGTCGTGGCGGCCGGTGGATACTCTGGCGGTTGTGGGGACTTGTAGGGCGGCCGCTAGGCGGAGGTTTTTAGGCTTGAGTACAACCTGATGCTGTTGTGTCAGTCTTTCATCCCCTTCCTTAGGGAGATCTCCAGATCGACGTTTGAGGGCACCAGGTTTTCCGTTCTTCGCACCCGGGCGGTAGGTGACCACAAAGTTGAAGGGGGACAGCGTCAGGGACCAGCGGGCTTGGCGACGGTTCAGGATCTTGGTGGTCATGAAATGTTCCAGGTTCTTGTGGTCGCAGTATACCGTTGTTTCATGGTTGCTTGTCTCCAAGTACTTGCGCCATTCTTTAAACGCACGGACAATGGCCAGCAGCTCCTTGTCGTAGATGTCGTAATTGCATTCGGCTGGCGTCATCTTGTGGGAGTAGAAAGCCACTCGGTGTAGGATTCCCTTGTCGTCCTTCTGGGAGAGTACGGCGGCTGCGACAAAATCTGAAGCATCCGTTTCCATGGTGCAGGCCTGTGCGGGGTCGTAGTGCCTTAGTATCGGTGCCGTCGAGAACGCTTCCTTTAGTTGGTTGAAGGCGTAATCTGCGGCGGGCGTCCAAACGAAGGGGACCTCTTTTTTCAGCAGGGTTGTCATTGGGGAAACCAGTTTGGAATAGTCGCGGATGAACCTTCGGTAGAAGTTTGCGAATCCCAAAAAGACCTGTATGTCGTGGACCGAGGTAGGTGTCTTCCATTGCTGTATTGCCTGGGTTTTGTCGGTGGCCATGGTAATCCCATCACCCGATATGATGTACCCCAGGTACTCCGTACGGACAACGTGGAATTCGCATTTCTCCGGTTTGCAATGTAGCCCCGCTGCTTGTAGTTTGTCCAGGATGGTATGGACATGTCGCCGGTGTTCCTCTTCCGTGTTCGAGTAGATCAAGATGTCGTCAAGATATACCATGCAGAAGTCGTCAAGGTGGGTCCGGAGGGTGTCATTCATGAAGGCCTGGAAGGTGGCTGGCGCATTGGTGAGTCCAAAGGGCATGACCAGGTATTCGAACAGCCCATAACGAGTTCGGAAAGCCGTCTTCCATTCCTCCCCTTCCTTTATCCGTATCTGGTTGTACCCATTGCGGAGATCTAGCTTGGTGTAGATCTTGGCGTCTTTGAGTCTATCCAGGGTGTCGTTAATCAGCGGTAAGGGGTAGCGGTTCTTCACCGTAAGGGCATTGAGGGCGCGGTAATCCACGCATAGGCGTAAGGAGCCATCCTGTTTCTTGATAAATAGGACAGGGGCTCCGGCTGGGGAGGACGAAGAGCGTATGTAACCTCGGGCCAGTTGGTCATCCAGGTATTCCCTAAGAGTTTTCAACTCTTCGGACGACATGCCGTATAGGGGGCCGAATGGCGGTTGTTTGCCTTCCTGTAACGGGATCTCGTGGTCGATGTAACGATGGATGGGGAGCGCCTGGGCTTCTGACTCCCGGAACAGGTGGAGGTATTGGCGGTAAGTGGTAGGGACCAATTCTTCGGTGGATTGGTGCGGCGTTGGTTTTAATCCGGCGGGTCGAGCGGCCAGGAGAAAGAGGTGGTTATCCGGTTGTTGTGCCTCTCTACGGAACCTGGCGGCTGACAGGGTAATGGTACGGCGAGGAGCAGTGGGCCTTGGGGGTATAGGTGGTGGTGGTAGGGTGGCGGCGGCGGCGGTCAGTGGGGTGAGGGTGGTGGTCCATAGGGCAGCGGTATGTTGTCTGCATTGGTCGGCCTGCAAGGTGATGGATCGGTCGGCGAATTGTATATTGGCGGCGTGGTGTTGGAGCCAGGGGAGACCCAGGACTACCTTGGCATCACCCAGTTGGGTGACGAAGAGGGAGATGCCTTCCACATGCGTGTCTACTTCAAGGCGGAGCTTGCAAGAATGGGTGATAGCTCCGGAAGCGATGGGTCGGCCGTCGATTACCTGTAGCTCCTAGGCGTGGGTAGCGGCTCGATGGGGTAGCCGCGGGAGAGGGCGAACGAGGCGTCTATGAACCCGTATCCGGTTGCTCCGGTGTCGACTAGGGCGTGGGAAAGGTCCCGGTTTTTAGACAGCCGTATCGGTATCTCGAAAGGTTCGCAGTCACCTGGGTGGTGGAGTTGACCGATCTTGAGTCTGGCGCCTACCCGCCTTGACCGTAGTAAGGTCAGGGCGGTATGTGGACCGTAGGTGTTTTCCACGTGGGCAGTGCCCCGGTGGTGAGTGACGAGGACGGGGAGTACTGGGACCCCTAGCTGGTGGAGGGTGTTCAGGACTTTGACCGGTGATGGGTATGGTCCTAAGCCGGTGAGGTACTGCCGGAAGGGTCTGGGGGCTAGTGTCAAGAAACACCAGCCAGGGTCATTTCCCGTGGGCCGTCCCCAAGTGAGGGAGCGTCGGAGGAGGCGGTCTTGTAGGCGGCGTGTTCGTCGGGCCGGCTTCATCGGTGGGGTGTGGTCGGCGAGTGGTTGCTTCAGGACCTGAGTACAGAGCCTACCGATGAGGTGGGCTAAAGTCCAGGCTAAGAGAAAGAGGGCCGCGTAAGTGAACGGCAGTAGTTTGTGGGTGGTCTCCGGGGAGAGTTGGGGTATCGGCGGTCGCGTAAGCGAGGGAAGTCGGTGGATGTCAGTCGACCCTAGGGCACGCAACATAGTGTAAAGAACCATGGGCGAGGTAGTCGCGGCGGGGTCGAGGGACATGAGGGGGTTCCCGAAGGGGAAGAGTACGGCGAGGGTATACCCGAGGGCAGGGACAGTGGTGTGTACGAGGACAGAGATTATAGTCCGTACGAGGACGGAGGGGGCAACGGTCGGCATATTAACCGAGAAGGATACGGCGAGGAATAGCATAACGACGAAGATAACAGCGGATGCACAGAGCATGATGGACGGCAGACGTAACGTGGACTAAGAGTAACGAAGAGTATTGAAGCGAAGTAAATCCCCCAAAATAATAACCCAAAGTAAAATACAAGATGTTGCGTAAGGAGAAAAGAAGAAGAAGAATAGGAGACACAATCAGCATTTTATGCTAGGCGAGACCACGACCGATTACTAATCCAACAGAACCTTCCAGACTTCCGATGACTCATTCCCTTCCGATGACTCATTCCTTTTGGTGTAGCGGTGGTTCGTAACAATGACCTGGCCAAGGGCACGTCCGGTTAGCAGGTTGATCGCATATACGAGTTGTTGTTGGTTCAAGGTAAACCGGTCGGCGTTACCGATCATCTTAAGGTGGAGCTGGGTGACGAAGGGACGGAGGGTCGAGCGGGTACCGTCGAACTTCGGTGGGTCAGGGATTTTATCAGAACGTTGAGCGGGTGCGGGTACGGGGACTGGGGGCTGGGCTTGGACGGGGGCTGGGACTGGGGCAATAGGTACTGGGGGCGCGGGTGCTCGTGCGTGGAGAAGGTGGTTAAGCTCCCTTGATTCCGCAAGCTGCGTGGTGAGCTCTTGGACCTGTTGTTCGAGTTCGGGGATGGCGGAGGTGTTGTTCATGGCTTCACCCAGCTGTTGCTGCAGGTTATTTCGTTCGTTCGTGATTACGAGGCCTTGTCGGTAATTCGCTACTGCTTGGTTGTGCCATGTCCATAGGTTATCGTATGGAGAGCTTGGATCTTCAATGTAAAGTTGTTGGAAATTGTCGAGATTCCCAGGGAAACTCCACTGGGACGGGGTTGCCATTGCGTATCAGGAGTCGATGTAAGTCGACGCAACGTAGTCTAACAGGACGAGGTTAGAAAACTAAACAAATAATACCGAGACGAGAATCGACTCAGAATACGTTCGAGGACTGGGACGGGAGATCGGGCTTGGATACCGATCGGACAAAATATAATTTTACCCGAAACGAGGAATGGCTCCGCCTGGAATGATATACCAGGTGAGACCAAAATAAATTAATTTGAATACAAATGAAGACGTTGCGTAAGGAAAGAAGAAGAAGAGAAGAGAAACATAGACGAAGCGAGGGAGAGCCCTAATATATATCCAAAGAAATCCTACGATGACTAATCCCAAATGACTCATCCCCAGCAACCGATGTCGCAATGCCCAATTTTTAACAGCTGGCATCTCAAATACCTGACGTACGGTAGGCCTCTCAGCGTCACTGGCAGCGCGAATACCTGTCGTACGGTAAGTCTGTCAGCGTCACTAACAATTCAATATCTGCCGTACGGTAGCTGAGATGCGTCACTGGCATGTCAAATACCTGCCTTACGGTAGGCCTGACAACGTCACTGGCAGGTCGAATACCTGCCGTACGGCAGCTCTGTCAGCGCCACTGGCAGGCCAAATACTCACCGTACGGCGATCTGTCAGCGTCACAGGCAGGTCGAATACCCGCCGTATGCCAGGTATAGCAGCGTCATTGGCAACCCAACACCCACCGTACGGCGGGTATGTCAGCGCCACTGGCAGGGCAAATACCCACCGTATGGCGAGCCTGTCAGCGTGATTGGCATGTCAAATACCTGCCGTACGGCAGGTCTATCAGCGTCACTAACAATCAAATACCTGTCGTACAGTAGCCCTAGCGGTGTCTCTACCAGGTCGCCTGGCTCTCGTACGGCAGGTCTGTCAGCGCCACTGGCATGTCAAATACCTGTCGTACGGCAGGTCTGTCAGCGTCACTGGCAGGCAAAATAGCTGTCGTACGGTAGGTCTACCAGCGTCACTAGCAATCCAATACCTGCCGTACGGTAGGCATGTCAGCGTCACTGGCAGGTCAAATACCTGGCGTACGCCAGGTCTATCAGCGTCACTGACAATCCAATACCTACCGTACGACAGTTCTGTCAGCTTCACTAGCAGGTCGAATACCTGCCGTACGGCAGGTCTGTAAGCGTCACTGATAATCCAATACCTACCGTACGGCAGCTCTGTCAGCGTGACTGGCAGGTCAAATACCTGCCGTACGGCGCGACTGACAAGGTTTGTGCATAGAAATTTGACCCTAACCTGACCCTAACCCGAAGTTCCCTACCAGAAAGAGGTATAATCTCTACCATATGGCATTCTGGTTCTACCTTGACACTTCAAGTTGTACGTATATAGAACGGCAAGAGTAACAATTTGTAGGTCCCTAGTTTTGGAAACAATTTCGGCCAAATATTCGCTCAATAGTCGGATCGGCGTAGCATTCGTATACTTCAACTTTCAATAGCAGGTTGTGCAGAAAACAATCAAGGTGCTCTCCACAATAATCAAGCAACTCGCCCGCCAGAAGAAAACACTGCCAAAAGCCTTGAAACAATTCTACAAACAATATCACCGAGAGGCCAGTTTCGCAACGGAAGGGAAGCTTGAGGCGCAGCTCGCAGATCTCTTTACGAAATTTGATCAAGTCTTTCTTATCGTGGATGCGATGGATGAGTTTGAGTACCGGAGGGGCTTCCTACCAATCATCAGCTGATTTGCACAAGGCTCCTCCTCGATCAAAATCTTTGTCACCAGCCGCAGAGAAAAGGACATCGAGAAGACCTTCACTTCATGCAACCTTCCAACAATCCAAATAGAGGCAAATAAGGTCGACGCTGATATTGAAACCTTCATTCAATTCCAGCTGAAGGAACGATCTAGAGACGTGGTCATGGACCAGACCCTAAAAGACAAGATTGCGCAGAGCCTTATCTCCAAGTCGAGTGGAATGTAAGTCGATCACTTCGCTATTAGTATCGCCACATTATTGAGGGGATTTGGAGTATCCGTGGTCCACGAAGCTGTACAGGTCCAAGGCACGATGGTAAAACCGACATGTCTCGTGGCCGCGAAGAAAGTGTATTTTCATTGATGGCAGATAATGTTCTATGACGGGAGCGGGTGGGCATTGACCTTCCATCAAATCAGTCATGATCTGGTTCACTGTTCTTCAATAAAAATACATGCTCTTGGCGGTATCGGAACACCTTGAAGGAAATTAGCTACGGGGGCACGGAGCCTTGAGATACCTCAGCTTTACTGATCACACACGGCAGACCTAGGAATGAACTCCCACTGACTTTGAGATGTAGGTTTCTGTGGGTCCGATATCAGCTCGATTACATCTACGAGCAGCCATCTGTCGGACATACCTACAAAGTCTTAGATTCGTTGCCCCCCGATATGAATTCAACATACATTTGAATCCTGGAGAAGATCGACAAACAAGTTGCTGCACGGCGGACAATCGCACAGCGAGCTCTAATTTGGGTAGTCAACGCCGGAAGGCCTCTGAAGCTTAGCGAGCTGGCTTTAGCAGTGTCCATTGAACCAGACTCGACAAGCCACGAGGGGCTGGAAGAGTATGGGCAGCAACTAGTCCTTGACACCTGTGGCAATCTGTTGGCGGAGAACGATGGGATTGTACGACCGGTTCATTATACGGTCCAAGAGTTTCTCACCGCCTCCGATGAGGATCGAGTGGATACAGGGAACCCAATTCTTTGTCAGTTCCAAAGTATTATTCGTCATAAACATCTCGAGCTTGCTCAGATATGCCTCCAGTACCTGCTCTTTCAAGAAATAAGAAACTGCTACTATGCCGCACCCCGCGGCGATTATGATTCAAGATATCCCTTTGGGCTATACGCGGCATCATATTGGGACTATCATGTCCAAAGACTTCCGGGCCCTACTATCCCAGGCGCCCTAGTCCGGAGTATCGACAAACTTCTCGATTCCGAGGGAAGTACTCTTGAAACCGCCTACTACATGCGGAATAGCGACTACAGAGGCCCAATGGTAGTTAGTGCGTTGAATTACTGTCTAGCTTTCAACCTCCTCCACCTGTACGGGCTGTCGCATCGCTTGGATGCATCAGCTGCTCGAGCTCTAGATGCGTTACATCACGCCGCTGCAAGCGGATCCACAGCTTCTATCGAGATCCTTCTCGGGATGGGCTCCTCGGTGCACGCGCGTGACGAGGACGGCAGTTGTCCACTTCACTACGCTGCGAGCGCTGGGCACACGGCAGCCGCTGAGCTGTTGCTGGACAGAGGCGCTGATATCGATGCAGAGAATAAGAATCACGATACTGCATTAGCATTTGGGGCGGCTGGAGGCCATGAGATCCTTGTGCGGGTGCTCTTGGAGAGAGGTGCCGCTGTCAACCTTGCAGACAGAACAAACCGGGGCTTCGTCCTGGCCAACGCAGCCAGTGGAGGGAACCAATGCGTAGTGCAGATGCTCATCGACCGCGGCGCCGATATAAACCTCACGGGCGGTGATTGGGATACCGCCCTCGTCGCGGCCTCATGTCGTAGGCACCAGAGCATAGTGCAGCTGCTCTTGGACAATGGCGCCGATGTCAACCTCACGGGCGGTGCATCAGGTACCGCCCTGGCCGCAGCCGCCAGTGGTGGAAGCCAAATCATAATTCAGATGCTGTTAGACAGCGGCGCCGATGTCAACCTCACATGTGGTGAATGAGGTACTGCCCTCGCCGCGGCGGCCAAGAGCTGGAATGAGAGCGTAGTGCAGCTACTCTTGGACAGCGGCGCCGATGTCAACATCACGGGCGGTAAACGGGGTACTGCCCTGGCCGTGGCGGCTGCTAATGGGTATCAATTCAGAGGGCAGATGCTCTTGAACCGCGGCGCCGATGTCAACATTACGTGCGGCAAACAGGGTACTGCCCTGGCCGCGGCGGCTGCTAATGGGCACCAAATGATACTGCAGATGCTCTTGAACAGCGGCGCCGATGTCAACATTACGTGCGGCAAACAGGGTACTGCCCTGGCTGCGGCCGCCCGGATAGGGCCCCAAAACATAGTGCGGATGCTCTTGAACCGCGGAGCCAATGTCAACCTCACGGGTGGTGAGTGGGGTACTGCCCTGGCCGCGGCCGCCCGGATAGGGCACCAAAACATAGTGCAGATGCTCTTGGACCGCGGCGCCGATGTCAACCTCACGGGCGGTGAATAGGGTACCCCTCTAGCTACGGCGGCCGGGAGGGGCATCAGAGCATAGTGCAGCTGCTCTTGGACCGCGGCGCCGATGTCAACATCACGGGCGGTGAATGGGGTACCCCTCTGGCTGCAGCGGCCGGGAGGGGCATCAGAGTATAGTGCAGCTGCTCTTGGACCGCGGCGCCGATGTCAACATCACGGGCGGCAAACGGGGTACCGCCTTGGCCGCGGCGGCCCGGATAGGGAACCAAAACATAGTGCAGATGCTGTTAGGCAGAGTCCCTATCCCAGCTGATAAGGAAGGGGTCAACGCGATCTAGTCCCCCTTCCAACTCGTTGAGACACCTCATATTTTTGGCCAGCGTTATCATTGGTTGGATCGGGTGCTTTTCGAGGTATTTCCTGGGACAGTAACTTTCCTTTTAATGTCCCCCCGTCTCGGTCACGCGGGTGATCAAACGTGGGTTCATTGGTTTTATGAGCGTGGAGGATATCTTTGCTTATTGAACGTTTAGTTTCGTTTCATTATTATATTTCCTTTGCTAGGAAGCGGGTTTTGTGCAATATACAAAGGTCTTTCCAACACTTATCGTGGTATGTGTGCAGCAGTCCGTAGCACGTGGCAGCATATACGACATGAACGGTCGATCTAGATGTGCACGAAATTCATGCAAAGTTTGATCTAGAAACGTGGAAAGGTACTCAAAGTTTTATTATGAATACAACACAATTCTCGAACAGGATGAAGATTCTAGCCATATGCATACATTAGTCTGTAGAAAGCACAACTTGTGACAAAGGACAGCAATTTAATAGCTATCCGCCATAGCCCTACTATACTTATGAGCTCCACCTTCTGTTGGCTAGTTTCCTTGTTGAGCAATATGGACTATTTGATCGTTGCATCACTTTCCCGCACCCCCGGGTACATCCATGTATTGATGAGGAAGGGAGGAGCCTAGGAAGGCATTGTCTCACGCCTAGGAAGGCATTGTCTCACGCCTACGCTTCATATACCCTGAGGCTAAGCCAAGAACGGAGTGCCGCTCCTCCCGCAGCCATGTAGCTACGACCTTAAATTTCGTTCTAGGTCGCTCTCACCACATTATTTCCTTCATTTGTGTTATGAACACTGAATGCGGGGCCACTATGCTCTACGCCCAAATCGCCGCACGCATGTTCAATAATTGTAATCGATGGGTCTTTCTAAATGTCTCCCGAGTTCAAATGAAGACGAGGTAGAAGGGTACAACGCATGGCGAGACTACGACGAAAAAACATGGATGACGCTGAGAGGATGGCCTTGGTTCCGCTACCATGGAGGAGACACATTGGTTGGAAGAGAAAACTCGGACATGGAATACAGGATCAAAGCGGTGAAGAGGGACAACAAATGTATTATTGACGCGGAAGACTTAAGACCGGAAGACCGGAAGACAAAAACGAGATATGGAAATACAACGGAAAAAAAGATACAAATTGTAGTTAAGAACGTGTGACGGGACACCTTGTTTTGTTTTTATCATTTCTTTTTACCTTAGTTAGGCAGTGGCGGCGGATGAGTACTGGCTTGCTGAATGCCCTTCATTAGGTGTGGCTAGAAGTTCGCAGGGTAGTTCTGGGGTTGTGATATTGCCATAGACTACGGTCTGCATGTAATTAATAGGTTAAACAAAAAAGAAAATGTCTCTCGAGTGATATTTCAAGCTCGAGTGATCATTCATGATCAGGATGGCTCATCATCTCCGCATACGTACACAAGTCATTTCCTGGTTGGAGTTGGATACATAGACACAATCCAAGACATATGCGCCAGAGATACCAATTAGAGCCAACACTAGCCATACACATATATCTGTTTCTTAACCTTTGTATGTGCTTTACAGATCGCGTAAGATCTACAACAAGAAATTCGGAAACCCCCGCAAAGGTTGCTCCGTCTCATATATACCGTCTTATATATACCGTCTCATATATATATCCTATCTCTATTCAATTATTATCAGAACTTGGGGTTTAACAGAGTTCTGAAGTTGTTCCCTCATCTGATACCCCAGCCCGGCCCTCCCGTCGAAGTTATTTACAAAATTGAGCGGGGGAGGAAAACGCTCGGTGCCAGATCTATGGCCTATCCAAGATCTCAACCTATAGATTAAGTTTAAGTTATAAACAGTAAGATGCATATAAAGCGGCAGGTAACAAGTGATGGAACGGGCTGAGACAGAGCGATATGTAGAGTACAGGCTTACCAGCAAAAGAACCAGAAAATGCAAGCGGTAGAGACAAGGATAATTTATATGAAGGATCACCGCCACTCCATACAAATAATCTTTGCCTTGAGCAACTACATTTTCTGGTTCTTTTGCTGGTAAGCGTGTACCTGTTTTTTGTAAAACGCCACCAACATATGGTGCGCCCACTCTTGAGGTAACGGAATCGGGGGAAAAGTCAAGGGCTTATAACTTTGCTAAAGAAATGAAAGAAAAAAAATTGGTAAATAAAAAGTCCAACCTATCTCACCGGGAAAGCGATCGTCACCGAGAAAGCAATGAAGGGTGACAACGGGATGATCCAAAGTTGCTGAGGAAAGCTAAATTTATATACAATTACAGAACCAAGTAGCCAGAAGTGTTACTTAAATGTCTCCCAGCTATTTTTTACATGATTTACCTCTATCTAGCGAGAGTATTGTTTCAGAGAGGTTGTTGACTCGGTTAGGGAGTGTTAGCTTTATCGACCTTACCAAATTTTGGTTTAGATTCATTATACATATAACTACAGGATTCGGAAAAGACACACTGAACCCTCTTATATGTGCCTGCCTGCATATATTGTGTTTTGATGCCCACAACCTCTTTTTGTGAGGTGCAGGTGCTTTCCCGGTGATGATCGCTTTCCCGGTGAAATGCGTTAGTACTAGCGATGAACTTTAGTTTTTATTTCCAGATTTTTGATATCTACTTTAGTTAAATAGTTATCAGAGTTTGAAGTGGCGGACTTTGTAAGTAAAAGGCGCCAAGACTAAGCAAGTGAAACAGTATTATACCCATTTATACCCCCAGAAAAGCAAATCTGACTGATCCGTGGCAGTCTTATTGGCCCTATTACATCCACTTCCATACGCCACCACATCACCTTTAAGCCATATCTTTAATGTTGAGATTCAAAACAATGAAAGATATATAATATTGTTCGTGATTGTAGATAAAGAAGATGGTCATTGGTCGTATTCTTCATTGGTTTCGGGCGCCATTGGTCACAGGGAAGGTTTTCCTTTTTGATGGTCCGCCACGATCACATAGAGCCTGAAACCCGAACCACGAACACTTCCGTAGAGCGGCTGTATATATGTAACCAGAGTGTAATAAAATTCGTGGTGACTACATGTAGTCATTAGCGCGCCGACGTATATACCATTAGATCTCGGCTTTATTAAGGATATTCTAATCAGAGGAACCTAGGAACCCAGGGCCAAAAGTTCCGAAGGAGAGAAATGAGTATCATATTCTTTCACTCTCTTTACTGCCAAGCCTCCCTCCTGATCATGACCTACATTGATAAACGTTTGCATTCATCCACGTTATAGGCATCAACCTCCCTTACAATTATCACATGCCTGGTGATGATGTACATACATATATAGCTAGACGTTAAAGGTAAAATATCACAGATATAGGGTCCCCTTGATAAAAGATGGTGCTGGATCTGAACATAGTCGCGCCAAGCATGACTTTAACACCATTGCCCTGATCGCTTTATACTGTTCCTTCCACCCTTTCGTATGTCACCCATAAACTATCAAAGGTTTCGATTGGACTCTTCTAAAAGTACTCTGTTCTAAACTCTAAATAGCATCCACTAAACCACTTAGACTTCCATCAGCTAGAAGCAATCCCATACTTGGTAACACATTCTACAAAACGTCCAGACTTGAAACATCTCTTTCCATATCATCATATAGATATGCTGCATGACCCCTTAAGTGGTCGACTTCCACGAACCCAGCTCATCGAGAGTAATCACCTTGGCATGGTTGTAGACGGTGTTTAGGAACGATAAAGAGTTATAGCTCCCCCCCGAAACGAAATCACCATTCCATGTAACCCAGTATGCCCAAGGAGCACCCCCGGATGTCATTTGATCTGGATCAGGAATTACTCCCACCTCCGCCAATGCAATGACCCTTGATCCTCCTGTCAGTGACTTTAAGGTATTATATTGGCCTGATTGCGCTGAATGGTCTCCAGCACTGGTGTAGATATCGACCGTCGCGATATCGCAATAACTGTTCCCCGGATACCAGTTTGAGTCTGCGGTGTTGCATACCCAGACCATGTTGTGAAGTCCGTGATAACTGACCAATCGTGTGTAGACCAAGCTCCACAGCGTCTTGAAGGCAGCTGATCCTTTCGCACCCCACCAAAACCAGGCACCCTCTGGCTCGTGCAGAGGACGGAAGAGGATAGGTACATTAGCGTCGGAAAGCCGTTTAATCTGTACTGCAATGGCGTCGATGTCGCGAAGAAGGAGCTTGTAGTTTGTGCCGGAGGTGCCCTCGTTCAGCGCAGCAGCAACATCGAAGGTTGTAGAGTCGGTGTAGAACCCTCGCCACCATTCCTTGCCGGATGTGTTGATAAGGCCCGTTGGGGCGTTCCAGTGCCACACAAAGGTGTTTATTCCACCGCGAGCATCCCAAGCGATCGCATCTTCGACAGCGGTGGATGTTGCTCCGTTCGCGACACGGGATGGAGAGTACTCGATAAAGTCGCTTCCAAGAATTGCAGGGGTCTTTCCAACATTCTGGGTGACCCAGAGCAGAGAGGCGGGGTCTTGTTGACCAGAGAGATAGTAGGATCCGTATATCTTCTGCATGTACTTAAGGAGAGCTTTAGCGCCTGCTGTGGCTGAACCGTCAATGGGGGAGCTAGTGACAGTGCCAGTGCCAGAACCGGTGTAAGCGATGGTAAATTCGTCAACGTCGTAGTAGCCCCAGTTGCTCTGAAGACCAACACCGACGGAGCCTATATATAATTACCGTCAGTAAAGACACAAATGGATATAGTCTCACTCCCTCCACAAAGAACGTATATACATACCAGTTCCCAGGGTAATTGTCCCAGCAGATATAGTGCACCACCCAGTACACGACGGAAGCGTCAACTCGCCTGATGTTGCACTGTTGACTAAAATAGTCGTCTTCTTCTCGCCGTATGGAGCACTGTAACGAATTGTGAGACTGTAAGAGCCGGCTTGAGTGATCCATGGCCAAACGGTTACTGTATCGGCATCCGCATCAAAGCCTGTAACGTAACCTGCCCCGTTGTAGCCTGATGTTGTGGTACTTGTGGTGACCCCAATAAGAGTTCCTGCTTCAGCTTGGAATGTTTGGGCGAGAGTAAGGCCGGCCAGGCAAAAGGCGGCGGAGAGTGAGCGCAGCATGATTCAGATAATCAATTATGACGCTGGTACTCCTAGAAATACTTGGGGTTTGAAGGATGGGGATCTATCACTAGAGGACTTGTTGATTTCTTTATATACGCCATCTTAAAGCAGTCATTATGACTTTGTAATTCATCGAATGTGTGCCCACAACAGCCAGGGTAGTAAACCAAGGTTTCCACAGTGAGCTCGGTTGGAGAATCGGTCCAACTCTCCGTTTCTCGTGAGTAGTGAAATGACAGATTATCGGATTTCACCACCGCATTCTACGACTATTGAGTGCAGAGTAGAACCACTACCGTCGGCTGTTGGCCATATCGGTATTATTTCTTAGGGACCATATAGTTATATTGCGAGTACCATGGCAAGGATTAGATCATCCGGCTTATTGGTCAAGCCCCACCATATATGCAGAACCCTAGTCATTCCTTTCATCCGATCAGGGCAACATATACTATTCTCCGGATCGTCCATAAAATACTCCGAAGAATAACCCTAGAATATCTCCGAAAGGTCGCATCAGTCTCGTGGGAGTGGAGCGATCCCTTCACCCATGAATTCGAAACGAGTTAGCGCTAGCTATAGTACCGGCATAATTATAATGAGCTTATCTCAGTTGAATAATCCAAAGGTGAGTGAAGAAGCTTAACCAAACGGACCGCAATGCCGAGAGAAATCCGGACACGGGTATGTCTATTCTCTTCCTCGATGAATTCTATCAGTGCATGTAGCCATGGAGGCCGGAGAAAAGGGGTAGTATATTTAGATAGGTCACGTTGCCCTCCAACTCTAGAACTAGGGACCGAAGATAAATTTGTACACTCCAAGCTGCTTAAACATAAACGTTAGCCAGATTAACAGGTAATATTATGTTCTCCCACCGAAGGGTTTCTCAACTATCCCAATCTCTAATTACAAGCATGCCAATCGCCCCATTATTTAGCTTATGACGAACATAGGCTACAAGAAACGAAGTATTAGTTACTATATATTATATATTTCCTTAGTTAGCTTCTTCCATTGTCTGGTAAGCTGCATGTTGTGAGTACTCGTAAACCCCTCTCCAGGCACACCATTCAGGGGAACTCAAATGTGGGGTAATGGAAGAACCCGTACCCATGGCTGCATCTGTACCCACCTATCCAATAGAGTATGTACATGGTAGACATATTGAGCTTTTGTAGCCTGCCGGGATGATCCTTGATTACCAGGCTATTGATCTATATATGTATACCGCCACATTCGGATTCTCTCACGAGTTTGTACGACATGATCCGGATTCTATGAGCCCATGATACCCTACATACAGCCCTAAGGTTAGGACATCAAATATATTGCCAGTAGCACCAGCCTATTTGAGTTCAATTGATCATGTATTATGGTTGATTACATTCTGAATTACAGGACGAGAGTGGGTAGTAATTGTAACCAGCCTAACGAGTTCATATATATACATGTATGTACACGGATAGAATGCATTCGCGCTATGGGGCTCGCTGTATGCGACATTAGTTGCTGTACCTAGAAACAACGAAAACATTCAGCTGGTCTGGCTCGAGAGAGGATTCCTCAATGGCCTGGTCCAAGGCGCCGGCTAATTGATTCCAACGAGCACAATCAGGGCAGAGTATATTTACATGAATATTACCATGTATTAGATATGTACATATACATATCCATATGCTCGTACTCTGGTGGGCATCTTAGGGCTGCTAGTATACATACAAGCAGGAGATGGGGACGTCTTAAACCGGAGTGGTTTCGGGGGTCAACTTCACCCGCCCAATGAATTTCCCCAATCACACTCTAATTGGTTTTTCTCTCTGTTAATCGATATTTCCACCTCTTCTGTATACATGTAGGTACAATGTGACAGAGCCGGATTAATCTTATCTTTTGTTGTGGTGGAGCTGTTAATTTATTAAAAGCTTGTTTTTTTGGTGGGGGACCCAACCAATGTCGCGCCCATAATTGCCTATCTCAGACAGCTATATTGGAGATTTGTATTTATGTTGGGAGGAGAGTTCTCGTTTCAGAGAGCCAAGATGCTGATCTTGGCAATGTATCGGTAAAATGATTGAATAATTACCCGATTGGGAAATTGATCATCAGAAACCAAGGCTCTACGGCGTACTTTCGGCGCTTACTCGGCATCGATCTTGGCATTGCGAATTATACATATGATATATATCATACTAGTGAGGAGCGGCCTCCGACCGCGTATGAAACTAATCATCAGTTTGAGGAACCGCCGATCACTAAGGGAATATGTATAAAGGTCCTGCCTGTTCAATGGTTCGGAATGGCTCAGGTAGGCGTCGGGTTTGGTGTATACTAATGATGTGGAATAGCCATCGGTACGCAACCTACGCACGCAGTCGGGGCCACCTGCCGCTGCGCGGCAGCCGGGCAACTGTGGACATCTTTATCGAACTATGCCATGGAGTATCATAGGCTTCAATTCTTGGCAATTTCAGCTTGAGAGCGGAGCCGGTGGTGGTGGAGAATTATCTCAACTCAAACCCCACATCAAACCTTACCAACCCAACTCAATTCTTGGCGAAGTTGAACGGTCGGCACTCGGTTCGCCATATCATGACAGTAGTGCTTATAAATAGCGTCTGCCATTTGAATAAAGATTTGAGAACATGCATGCATGTACTCGTAGTTTTTTTACGTTTCCGAACTGGACTGGGTGTGCATATGGGCGTAAATCGTGCTTGGCAACTAGATTTTGGTGGTATGCAGACCCAGTTCAGTTCGGAAACGTTAGAAAACTACGAGTAGTCTCCCTTAATGCACCCCGTTCTTCGTCTACTGAGAGCTGTAACCCGCCAGACCACAGAAATCGGAAGCAGCTAACCATCCAATTGAAACCTTTCGTGATGACTAGGATACCTGACTATTTTATTTTAATGGAGACATTCTTACATAATTAGGCGCGCTCGTGCTCATACTAGCCTCAATCAGAATGACAGAGTTAAGGGCAAAAAGCTGTACTTACATGTCCACGGTTTGAACACTACATGTACTTTCGCTCAAAGGTATACGTAATGCTGGTCCCGAGAACATATAACTACATGTACCCTGCCGAGTCCTTCACAATGTTGACGGTAAATACATCCTATACCATTACCGTGATTTCCATTTTGTGCGCCCATTACTTTATCCCACAGCCATTATATTACCACCATGATAAGCATTGCGCTCACATATGGGGAGTTTTTGTTCTGATCCGTTGGCCAAGACGTCGATTTGGTCAAGTGCGCGCACAATTCCTCAAGATTGATGGATAGGACGACCCTTTCAGAAGGCCCATACTATGATGAATTGGCAATTAAGCTCGCGTTGTTTCTTCACTCCAGTTATCAAGTACTCCATTTAACCAAGTATATCCCGAAGGTTACCGAAAGTTAGAAAGAGTGATGACCCTGTTATAATATCCCAAAACAAATCCACAATTCAGGGCGAGAACTGTTCTCATCCATTGACAAAGAGGTCGATTTGGCCAAGTGCGCGCACAATTCGTCAATATTAATAGATAGGGCGATCATCTTAGAAGGCCCATATTATGATGACTGGGGCGCGCCATTGAACAAGCTCGCGTAATATCTCTACTCCAATGATCAAGTATACCAGGCTTCGGAACGTATTGGCACCCCCGGCGTAGGGTGGTCCACGGAGGCTCGGCCTAGCTCGAGCAGCTCAAGACGCCCATTTGGCCAATGGGTCGTTCCGTCCATCATCTCGCTCGATAGGGTGCCCACTTGACTAAATGTACGTCTTGTTCAACGGATCAGGACAGAACCGGCTTACCTGACACGACCGGACCAGAGGTTTTGATAGGTTTTGATAATCAATTCGTCAAATGATATGATGTCGGGACTTGGAGTATTGGACATAGGCCTGTGCAGGCCAACTATTTTAACTTAATTCGTTCACATAATGCGATCACAGACAAAATCGACATACGTTCAGACTGCACCTCCGTAGTGAAGGTGCGCTCTAGGCCGCTGAGGATATAGCCACTTTGACATGACAAGACTGCCCACTTGGTCATTGGATCAACCACTCATCAAGTCGCCCATTTGGGCAAAGGGTCGCTCCGTCCATCATCTTGCTCGATAGGACGCGCATTTAGCGAAATCGACATCTTGATCGACGGAACAGAACAACTTCGTCCTTTGTGACAGTCCGCTGAGACGAATTACTGCGGGACTCGGCCCACCAAGTCCGTGCACGTGACCGAGTGATATCCAATGATCCTCCCGATGGCCAGCGCTCAAGACTCGGAAGGCAGCATCTAAGACTTTTGAGACCGTCACCAATGATCCTCCCCGATTTCCGAGCTCTTTTACTTCCCACAAGGGATCGATTTAGATGCGAGGATATTGGCAGGAGCAGAAGTATGTATCTACACCATAATGATGACGTCATGTATTCTGGAGATCCCAATTCGATGACGCCAAGTACTACTGCTGCACTGTTGCAGTCGGGTATTGGAGTATAGCTTAAAAAGACATAAGCTCAGTAGTGTTTCCGTCTCTTCCGCACATTAGCATATCCACATATATCCAATCCATCGCAACAATATCATGACTTCTTTGTTTTCCTCTTCTTCTTCCTGGGCCTTATCCAAGATCCCGGATCTCTCCCGCAAGGTCTTCCTCGTCACTGGAGGAAGCGCCGGAATTGGCTTTGGAATCGTTACTCAGCTGCTCAAAAAGAACCCCGCCAAAATTCTCATCCTCTCGGAAAAAGAACACCATGCAGACCTCGCCATAGATGAGCTCCAGAAATACGGGGACGCAAGCAGAGTCGAATGGGTCAAATGCAACCTTCAGGATCTTAAAGAGGTTGATACAGTGGCAAAAGGTCTGAAGGAGAAGGAGAAGAGACTGGATTGTTTGGTTGCGAACGCTGGGATTGGGGTCGGGGTTTACAACCTGAGTAGGGACGGCATTGGTATTACTACCCTGACTCTCTGTAACCTTAGCTAGTACTCTGCTAACTGATTCTTAATATTTGCAGATACCCATTTCCAGGTGAACCATCTATCCCAGATGCACCTTATCCTTACGCTTCTCCCCAACCTCATTGAAACAGCCAAGGAGAACGCAGAAGCCCGTATTGTACTTCAATCTTCAGACCTTCATCGCATGGCCCCATCATCCGTCAAGTTTGCCAGCCTTGATGAAATCAACACTGATATTGGACCCGCGTACCTTTACAACCGAAGCAAACTAGCTCAGATCTTATTCGTCAGAGCCCTGGTTAGAAGACTCCAGGATGGAAGCCTTGGCACTGGCCAAACCGCCAATGTCTACGCCAATGCTACCCATCCAGGAGCCGTCAGTACGATGCAACAGGAGCAGGCTGAAGAGGCATATGGCGTGGCTGGAAAGATTGCCGTCGCTGCCACAAGGCCATTCATGAAGGATCCAATTACTGATGGTCCGCTGCCGGCACTTTTTGCTTCGACATCACCGGATGTCTCGAAAGAGAATATCAATGGACAATACGTTTGTTTCCCCCCCCATCTCCCTTCTCTCGTTATATATTGAAACTAATAGCTGGGTAGATTGTGCCTCCTGGAAAGGTGACAGAACCTTCGAGTCAGGCCCAGGATGACGAGATGGGAGAGAGGCTTTGGTCCTTGAGCGAGCAGCTGCTGAAGGAAAAGCTGCAGTAGAGTCCGGAAAATTCTATCTTTTCTTTCATACACGATTCGATCTTTATGATCCACATACACACACAATCCAAGAATGGAGACAAGAATATATATACGTAACACATAATGCAAAATTAAGAAACATGGACCTTGACTTTAATCTGTCATTTCTTGTTTCGATAGCAAGGAGACCTTTTTTACATTTGATCCCACTCATTCCACCTACAGCCACTCTGCAAAAGTGTTCGCGATTCAGTTCCAATGTCAGTGCGCAGTGTGGCGCACCCGGGAAGTTGATATCTGATATAACTAAAGATTCAAAATAACGAAAAATATATAATATAGTTCGTGACTATATATGTGTAAAAGTAGGTCATAAATCTCCTCTTTCATTGATTTCGGGCACCATTGGTCACCGGGGAGGTCTTCTATTAGGGCCCGCCACGTTTACACATGAAGAAATGTCTCACTCCGAAATCAGAATCACGAACACTTTTGCAGAGTGGCTGTATATAACGTAACATAGGTACCATTATATATATCCACATTCAACTCTTAATTTCAAGCATTTCTCAGTTTGAATTCAAAAACGAGGTACTCCTAGATTATATTCAGAGACTTTACATCGAGATAATCCAAGACATGTGGAGACATGTACGTACCTACATCCAAGATGCGGGGATAGGAACACCCTCCTAAATATCTCGAGACCCATCACAAGACCTCGAACACAAGTGTGATGATTCGTTGCCGTGTATAGACGATGGTCTGCATGCAATCAATGAATTAAAAAGAAAAGAAAAGAAAAAAAGGTGCGAGAATTCTCTCCAGGGTCTCTTCAGGGTTAGGGCTGATATGATCTAAAATTGATTTCTTCGAGTATCAAGGTCCATGTTTAGTAATTGCACAGATATGAGTTTCAGTCAGCCCTGCCAATGACTACAAGCTTTAAGGGTTAGCTAAAGCTAGAAAATGAGGAGATTGCGAACCCTACAACCGCACTGTCAAAATGAACGAAATAAAGATGGAGGATTTTTCTTTGAAAAACGGCCGAGACTTTGGTGAAATAGCCACCACACTCTTTGCAATATGTTCAGCTTAATTACATTGTCTCGTTTTATGTTCATGTCCAAGCTCTGGAGACGAAGTCTCGCTAGGCACCTTTGCAATTTGTCTCAATATACCCATCACTCGGCCGCGCTGCTATATAATTAGTGACTAGTAAAGTGAACACAATACGGAGAGTAGGTCCAGTATCGATTCTATAGTTGCAGTTCATCTATATATGGGTGTCGTTCTAGGAAAAGGTACCTGTGTGGCAACGCAACAAGGCCTCACCAGCTCGCTACCGCACTCTACAGGCTCCAATTTATGGAACCAATGTCAGAAAAATTAATTCTGGGCTCTCATGATCACCAAGGTCCTCTGAGCTTTATGAAAATTTGAAGTTTATCGGTTGTTTGGTTCGTCGGAATAAGGATTTGGCTGTGCGGACGGTTTTCCTAGAACGACACCCATATTATGCGGCTATAATTTAGTCTGCGTCATGGCTTGGGCATGGGGGATTGTGGCTTGGGGATCGGTTTGCTAGTTCGGTTTGGACTTCAATCATGCCCCAAGATACGTGTACCTACCTTTTCAATCTATTTTTGTGGACGAAGCTTAACTCAGGGAATATGTATCCAAACCTCCGTTTAGTAGAAGAGCCCTCCAAGAGGCTTTTGAGCACATAATCTTCTATTGAGGTGTGATTTATTTAAATGGATATATCTATTCCTTGTGACCAATAAAGCAAACCAATTTATGATTACGAGTGAATGCCAACGTTTAAAGATTTGGTTCGAGTTTGGGCTCCGAATATTGGAATCATGTCGAAACGTGGCATACACTACGGCTATTAAATATTTCAAGAATTACACCAAAACGAGCATCGGTGGTGATCGAGTGAGATTATATGATGATTCCCGCCATGTACAGCGATGGTAATAAGTGATGGAACGCCCTGATAAACGATTATACCTGCAAACACCGTATGTTGGTGGCGTCCTACTTACTCAAAACAGGTGTCACTCTGTCTCAGCCCGTTCCATCACTTATTCCCTACCGCTGTACATACACATGGCCATACAGACATTCACCAGCTTATCATAGCAGGTATCGGATCTTGTCCGGGGGAGAGGCGCGGGGAAGGCATTTGTAAAGAATGCAAGAACCGACACCTGATCTACCCATGTCAGTCGACAGAAAAGACAGGACTGCCATCAGCAAACGGGATACGGAGCCATAAATAAATACCTCCACCGGTTTAAAAGGAAATAAACAGCAGAGTGCGAATGCGGCGGGGGAATACAGAGTGTAGCACACATATTGATGGAGTGCAGAGCAACAACCGAGGCCATAAACAAAGATACAAAACACAAGGCTCCTTTGGACCAAATGGGACATCGAGACCGCACTCGCTATCTGGAAGGGGATTACAAAATGGAGACATGAGAGGGGCGAGAAAGACGAGGACAAGGACGAGGAAGAAAGGGATGCGAGACAAGGATGGGGCGGACTTAAGGACGAAGAAGGGGGGGAGTAGAATGAAGGCATGCGTTAGTTTATTGGTTTACTTAGAACCGGTACTTGTGCGAGGGAGGGGGCGGAGGAGAACGGGCAGTATAGGGTCAGTGCGATATTACCATAGACTACGGTCTGCATGTAATTAGTAAGTTGAACAACAAAAAAAATACCCATGTCAGTCGATTGATTTGAGTAGCTTACAGATATACCGCGCAAAATATCAGGGGATAGCGAATCCGACTGGACAGTAACAAGCACTGATCAAGGCGACAAAAATGTTGCGTTTTGGGTCTACTGGTCTCTGGTTTTTTGTTTTTGATTTTGTTTAATTCATTAATTACACACAACCTTTCGGTTATGGTAATTATTGGTCTAAGATTCAACGCACATGGTCAACCTAAAGTCCGCTACTCGAGTTTGATTCTCTAACTGTTCCTGACATGACAATTAGCCGTGTATATCGCGAAGTCCATACTCGATCTATTTCCTGCAGTCTTTTAACTGTAGACCACATGCACATATACATATAATCTCGCCACCTCCGATATCGTCATCAGTGCCTCTTGTCTCTTCAGCCACCCCAGCACAACATCCCTATGTACAATTTGAAAAAGATAACTTACCGCGAGAAAAGCATATCGTCTACCATATTACCGTATCCTCTGTTGGATGAGGTGTCATCCACGAAAATGGGTAAATGGACCCTAATCGCTGGGGAAGGATATCTACTGGGGGGGGGAAGCGGCAGGAAGCGGCAGGAGGCAGCGGGGACGGCATAGGAGACCGCAGAAGGCCGCAGGAGGCAGCCAGGACGGCGGCACAGCTGTGTGACAGCATGGCGGTAACGGCACACCTGCGTGACATCTGCGTGACAGTACGTACTGGTAGCTAGTAGGCACACCTAACTGTGTGAAAATGCCCAAGTCCCGAACGCCTAGGTAGGCATCATCATGATCATTTATCAGCATCATGATCCATTACTATCACGACCACTATCATCATGATTGGTATCATATGCATGCAATTATACAAATGCAGATTATAAACCAATCCAGCAGCTAGTCGCCCACATGTATGCATATATTATAGCTACTCTCTCGATTGATTCTTTGCCCGGATTGGCGTTCAATTCTTCTAGATGTACTTACGAGATGGCATGGGATATAGGCACCCCAAACGAACAGCTCCCCGCGCCGGGGGGGAAAGAAGAGGAGAGAGGCACAACGCGGATGGGGCGGGCCAAAGAACGACGGAGAGGAACAGGAGTAGTGAAAAGAGAATTGGGCGGGCTAAGGAGCGATCAAGAAGAACAGGTTTCCAGTACTCGGTATGTCGTTATTCTTGTTGCTGCATATGTTACTAGTGCGAGGCGGTGGAATGGTTCAGGAAAGTGCGATATTACCGTTGCATGAACTCACTCGTTAATTAAAAGGTCGCAAGTCGTTGCAATCCAAAATTCCGAGAGTAAGTAATGAATTAAACAAAAAGAAGAAAAAACAGCTCCCCGGGCGCACGGGGGGAGAGGTTCTGTGTTGCTGTGCAAATGGATGGCTTATATATAAGAACTGTGCAAAACATGACCTCCTATTCATGCCCACGCCTCCTTCTCCTCCGTGACCGCCGTTCTACCATCCGACAACACCTATATAGAGATACGTCCCGGCCCGCAACACAAAACCGAAAGCGCCCGCTTGAGGCCAACGTACCCGCGCCGGCTCCGGTTGGCTCCGCTCGATCCGGCACATGTAGACTCCAGTAGACGTTTCCCATACAAAACGTTACGAGGTACACATTATTTGATCAATAACCGACCTACTGTGTGTTAAAGGCATTCCTGTCCCGTTACCAACACTTTACCTACACCTTTACTGATGTATTTACCTGTTAAGGGCAATAGGATACGACCTTCCTGACGACATTCCCCGTTAAAGGCATTGAGCATTGTTGACTATGTACCCGTATCATTAGCCCGTAGATACGTACGGCATGTATATCGGTTGAGTACGAGTAGAGTACATGTACATACCTATATCCAATACGGTACTCGACATATGGAACCTAGTTACATGTTAAAGGCAATAAAATATGACTTTACTGACACGATTGTTTCCGGGGTTTCCTGTTTTCCGATGAAGCTTATCCTCTAGATATCGAGATGGTTGAGTCTCCCAAATAGATATTTCGGTGGGGTCATCAAATGGTATCTGGTACCAGCGGGCTTGTAACAGTTGGGAACACAATTTCATTTTGGTGGACCCATTGTTTGGCATATACATGTAGGGTATTCTGTTTCAGGTGTAATGGTAGGATGCTCTTTGATGATTCGTTTCATTGCCAACGGCCTTCGTCAGTCATGTGAAGCATCACCGGCGACCAAAACCTATCCCCCGCTTCTGTATACGGTCAAAATGAGTGACAGAGGCGCGACATGTAAAGGCGTCAGTAAAGTCGTCAGTAATAGAAACTTTAAACCAAGCATCAATTGATCTTTATGGAGATTTGTAGCTAAGTAGCGAATAGCATTTTCCAAAATTAATCGTTGGCCTAAAGTTTCTAGTGCCATTTTTAAATCATTCAAAAGGCGTCTGTAAAGTCGTCCAATTACCCTTAAAACGACTTTCCCTGCACCAAAATATTGACATTTCCCAACGAAAATTAAAAACCCCGGAAACGACTTTCGCGACGACCGTACTGAATATTCTAGGTACACATTTCGACGGCTCAGTCTCATCTAGTCGCTTTGGCCCTCAATGTTGACGAATGATGGGTTGAGCGCAGGAACCTAACTGTTCATACGTCTTGGTCAGGGCCCGCAGACCGGAGCATGTACTCTTGCATAGGGGAGCACCATTATTGGCTGCAGGGTCCGAGTGATGGGCTGTGAAGAGCGACTTTATCACCCATTATCGACATTAAATACAAAGTACTGGGGGTGCACGCTGAATACCGAGACGCCAAAAGTAGCTATAGCCAATGAATTTTGGTCTTGGCCCTGAAATCTTTATGGAGGAAAAAAATACCAATATTTCCCTAAAAATGCAAAGAAATAACCAGTGAATAGCCCTTTCCCCACAGCTCCATCTTGACATTGATTCCAAGCTATCAAAGAAGTTTTGGTCAAGTTCGAAAAGAACAGCAGTGGAAAAGAGGGCTGCAACACACACATAATTCAAATACACTCTTGGCCGCCAAGTGTAATTTTTGACCCCCGCTGACCCTCTCGGCCCAAAAGGTGGTTCTCAGTACTTACCCTTAACCCCCGGTACACCCGCGTCTAGACCACGACCCACGACCCACCGAATATCTCAGCAACCACAGATTGAATAGAAATTATGAAATAATCAGATAGTCGAGAAATGAAATATATAAAAAAAGACTAATATTTTGTGTGGCCCCAATTTGCCCATAAACTCTGATCTACCTTGGCATACTATGAGCTCAAGACACATCAAAGGTTTCTAGCTCGGGGGATATTATCCCCACTCCTCACCGGCAGCTCTGGATTACTCAGTTACACCATGAGGCCTTCTCTACCTCCTGTGCCATCTTTTCCTCAACTTGGATTTAAAAAAAAACCCATGGGTTTCATGGTGTTTGGCCATGGTCTGGCTGCTATGGTGCGGAATCCGGGAATTTTCTAGACACGGGTGTACAAAGCGTCCAATTACAAGTTTAATCCATTAATTCTGCTTGTGTGTGTATTTTTTATATATATCAAATGCGGCATTATGGCATCTATTTCATAGGTAGACCGTGCGACCAGACACCCAACAGACAGACAAGGCCATCCACCGAGCCTTCGAGAGCCAACCGCCAAAGTGTTCCCCTACCCACCGCGAGGCACCGGCACCGGCACCGACACCGACACCGACACGCACCAAGCTGTCCTCCTCCTCAAACAAGCCAGTCAGCACCCCCGGCCGCACACTTCAGTACCCACCACCACCGCACCGTCGCGACCCGGCCCCGCAGAACATCTGCCCTGGCCGGCCGTCAGACCAGCACACCCTTCCCTCCCCCCTTCCAGGTCCAGACATGCGCGCACCTCGACCTGACCTGAGCTGACCCTTAACCTGTTGACACCCGCAGCAGTTAACCGCCCCCTCCACCCAAACCCCTTAATCTCGACCCCGGCAGCGCCTCCAACCCCGCGATGGCGCGGGCCGCGGCCCCCGTAAGGCCACACGGCATCTATGCATGCACTACATCTCCATCCCAGCCTCCGTCCGATAGACAGGCGTGTGGGGTCGGCGGCCAGCGCATCGGGGGGGCGATAAGGAGGGAGGGGGGGGAGGGAGACGGCACGAATCGGGGGACTGGGTGGGTGTGTGAGCGTATCAGCTGTCTACTGTTTGTGCACCACGGCGGGCGGGGCGGGTATGTATGTGGGCATGCGCGATAAGGTTCGGGGCCGACCCGGGTTGTTATCAGCTGTGTATGCAGGGCGAGAGCTGCAGGGAGGAACAATGCCGGCTGTTGATTGAGCCGGTCGATGGCGTGGGCGGGCGGGGTGAGGACCTGGCAGAGACAGAGCAGATCAGAGCAGAGACAGAGACAGAGGCAGCGAGAGTGGAGCTGTCTGTAGAGTAAAGAAGCCGGCTATCGATGTCCACTGCAGATGGGAGCCCTCTCCCATCACATCTCCCTCATGGCTTATCTCTCTTGCGGTACACCCGGCGCACATGTACACCGACCGACAGCCACCCACCGCCGGATGAAACCCATCCCATGCCCCCCCTCCTCCTCCCCCTCCTCCTCCTCCTCCTCCTCCTCCGAAGTGATACCGACCCGATCACTGTTTACCCGGCACCGTATCATCTCGCATCGCATCGCACCCTTCAAAGCAGTAAATGATCAGTAGGCCCCGAAGCAAGCTTATCTGTGCTGCTGCTGCACTGATAGATAACGGCCAAGAAGTGAGATAGGCAATCGATCAATCAATCGGTCCTCCCCTCCGACCGGGCCCCCTCCGGAGACAGACAGACAGACAGACAGACAGACATGCCCGCGAGTAGTAGACAGACAGACATAGACGTAGACGTAGAGCTTCTCCCATTCAGTGCGCGAGAGCGAGATGACGGGGGGGAGGGGGCATAGATTCATTAAATACAAGCGCCGCCCCCCCCCCATCTTATCACTCCTCTCGTGTTTGTCGACGCGATGATCAACCGCAAAGATAAGGGACTCGCTCGTGTGTGTGAGTGTGTGTGTGTGTTAGTTGGTGTGCATGTGCCTCCTGCCCTCTGCCAGTGGTGGTGTGTCTTGCTGGTTACCAAATGACAACCTCTTATCTCTCTCTTCACCACACAGCGCCGGCCGCCTTATCTCGATAACCAGAGGAGGAGGAGGGTTTTCTTTTCCCCATGTTGCGGGAAGGAGGAGGGAAGGGAGGAGGGAGCATCGAGATAAGCGGGAATTAAACGAGGCGAGATCTACGCAGACCCAGGTGCCCGGGAGCATCTTGATCCCAGAGGCAGACTCTCTGAAGGAAGCAAAGGGTTCGCTCGACTGTTCCTGGACTGTTCCTCGACTGTTCCTGGGCTGTTCCTGAGGTCTGGCACACAACGGTCGGCATCACGACTTCTTGGCACTGCCCGACCTGCTTGCATACAGACACAGATAGATACAGATATCTACATACAATCAGCATTGTTCCCCCCTCATTCCCCCATATCCCCTTCCGGTGCCCTTTCCCAGCCCACAGGCAAGGCAGTCGCAAGAGAGAGAGGAAGAGGAAGCCTGCTGCCGGCCTTCTCCTGGGCAAATCTGACCACCGTCATGTGGCCACCGCACACACACACACCAACCTTCCTGTGTTGTGCATCGTCCCCTAGCCCTCCACCACCGCCCAATCCTTCTGCCCCACAAGCCCAGCCAAGGTCACCGCCGAGGTCCACTCGCTGCGTGCAATGTCCGCGGCAAACAGAGAGAGGAGAGAGATTAATTAGTCCATGGCCATCTCACGATGGCTTCATCCGCTCCGTTTCAGCTGGCAGCCCGTGAACGTGATGCCCTTTCCCAAACTTGCTTCTGGGCGTGTTTGCCGAGGAGAGCCGATCCATACATCCATCCATCTGGCCTTGCCTTGGACTCAACGGGCTGCTTCCTGCGCCTAATTGGATGTGGAGAGATGCAAGAAGTACACATAAACACAACAGCTCGCGCGCTCGCCAATTGACTACATAGAATTCTGCAATTGAGGTGGAGTAGAGTACCTACTGTGGGTAGAGCAACAGCTAGATTCAACACACGGAGCAAAGAGGTCAGCTGCAATGCTGCGATTGGGCATCACAGATCCAGAGGTAACATCGTGACCTTTTTTCTCCTTCTCTTTCTTCCCTTCCTCCTTCCTTAACCTCTAGCGAGTGCAACAAAGCGTAAGCTAGCTAGAGAGATCAGGCAGAGTAACAAGAAAAGAATTTCTTTTTCTGCCCTTGTGTTCTCGAACGGAATCTCGTTTGGACGTTCTGCTCGGGAACGCTTACCGCATGCTGTGGGGGGGGAGGGGGGTGAGATGGGGAGTTACAAAGCAAGTGTTTTCCAGACCTGTTCTATTTCGGTGGATGTGTGCATGTGTGGATGGATGGATGGATGGATGGCTGTCTAGTTTTTTTCTTTCGCTCTTGCCACCATGTAACTACATGTAGGTGTAGAGTACTGCTGGTGTGGATCACATCATCGCCTACTCGGGTCACGACACTCGGCAACGTTGAGGTCATCTCCGCACAAGTAACGACTCTACATACACACATACATGGTACTCAAACACCCCCCTCCCCCTGCTCGATATACGTTTGGAGCATCCTCAAAGGCAAGTGGTATTCCTTTTTGCGGGAGCGGTAGATTTTTCCTCGTCCTTTTCAAACCGGCCTGCAGCAAGGGATAGAGATAGTGATGTACCTATATGTGCTTCAGATCATGATGGGTGATCTTCGGCGTGCTGGAAAGGGAGGGTTGACCCGTAGAGAATCAAGCCGCGTGCGTAGGACGGAGGTGTATTTCTCATACCGTGCACAGCGGCAGCACAAACAGCAACGAGACGAGTGGGAATTGGGAATCGATAAGCTACTGGAGGGGGAAGCAAGCTTCGTAGCATGCGTAGTGTCATACTGAGGATTGGATTGTACAGACTCGGAATTCGAATATATAACTCGGGAGATGATCGTATATGGTTTTCTGCTACATACACACGCACTCTTGTAGTAATCATGGCGGGTGAATTGAGTGCCTGGTCCATTACCTACAAGAATGGTGGTTAATAACTCAAACACCCTCGACCAGTTGATACAGCAACATCAACACCTCATGCAGCAGATACTTTGAGGTCTTTGGAGCACTCGAGAGGCGTGGTGATACCCAGTACCTACATACATACATACCTCATCAATTGCCCTTACGTGGACCGACGCTTGTAGAGTAGAGTAGAGTAGAGTACCTACAGTTGTGGAACATCATGCTGTGTCGAGGGCGGCCTCAACAAGGGACACATTGTGCCAAGATACTTGGCTTGTCCAAGCGTTATGTCATTCTCACGATGTTTTTTTTCTTTCTTTCTCTGGCTAGAAAGTCCATGAAGAACCACAGAGGTCGGGGGAGAGAGGGTAAATTTTCACCCACGTGGACCTAGAACTTTTCCTTCCTAAAGCACTGACCTTCTTGAACGCTCAGGTGATGGGCAGCACCGAGGGCGAGAGCAGACCAACAGGGCTTTTTTTTTAGGTAATTCACCTGCATCGTCCTCCCCTCGGGATCCACGGATTTCCAGTAAAGAGGGAAGGCGCACACCGAATCCTTGGTAGGGCTTAGCAAAGTATGGGGTAAGTCTCCGTTGTTGTGGTTGTTGCAGGTTGTATAAACTTGGATTGGACGGGGTCACGGCCGGCGGGTGGGAAAGGGTCACCGAGACAGGGACATAACATGTTAACAACCACGGCCACCACCACCGCAACCTCTCGACATCGCATCATACCCGTGCTTAACTTTGTCTTTTCTTTTTGAACTGGGTCCTGCTGGTCCTGCAGCTACTAAACTCCCTTGCTGCACTTGCATTGCGGTATTACGTTTTTAACCGCAAGTGAGAAAGGAAGATGGAGCATCGTGATCAGGTCTTGCCAGAAATGAATCATCGGTACCCCATCCAGGGGCAACCTTTGGGGCTCCACTGGGATGGGCAGTGGCAGGATTGAAGGTGTCTTTGCTGCTCCATAGCTCCAAGGCCCGTGGGGATTAAGCTATATAAGCATATGCCCGCCGGAAGCTGGAATGGAACTATCATCATACACATACATCACCAACACTGTCAAGCTCCCATTTGACATATACCATATATATACATATATCCATAGCTCTCACCCATATACTAGTACTCCCGCAAGCACAAACATACACCAGAGGTACACAACAAGAAGAAGCCCAGGGTTCCAAAGAAAGAGAGAAAAAAAGCCAAACAATGCCGTCATTCGAAGACCTCCCCTTCGAGATTCTCTCGCAAATCCTCACGCTCGCCGCCGAGCTCAACGTCAATGAAGAAGCCACATACACATACGGCCTGACGCAGGCACCCCGATCAAACCAGCGCCATCCCCTCCAGCGCTACGTCCGCGGCCGTGTCCCTACAGATGTCCTGCGCTGGAACACCGTAAACTCTTACAGACTTGTCAATTCACGATGGCACCACTGGGCGCTGTCGTACGCCCTCAAGGACGTCTACGTGCGGCGGTGGAGGGGCGGTGAACAGTGAGTACTCCCCCATGGCTAATTGAAGCTTTCCTCTTCTTCCTCTTTACAATACTCACGCAATTGCTACAGATGGGGCAAGGAATCCTTCAGAGAGGCCGACAAGAGAGCGCAGACCCCCGGCTTCGCCCCCGTCGTCTTCCAGGACCCCTACAAGTCTGTCAAGTCCACCGCAAAGCTCTTCGCCGACTACCCCCAGATCACCGCCCACATCCGCCGGCTGTGGTTCAACGGCATCTACCAGCACGACACCAACAAGTACATCTTCCAGATCCTGCACAACGCCGTCAACGTGCGCAGTGTCGCCGTGCCATGGACGACGCTCCGGTTTGGAACAGAGGCCGAGTGGCAGCGATTGATGTCCTTCCCGCGCCTCACCTCGCTCGAGCTGCTCACCATCGGCCTGCGCGAGAGCTCGGTCTCCAACCCGGCCAACAACACCGACCACGCCGTGCTGAGGACAGGCAGCGGCTTGAACTTTAGCGGCCTCAAGAGGTTCAAGATCTTTGGCGACTCGAACCTCAATCCCATCACGGACGAGGACCTCTACTACATCTCACGCACCGCCACAAGCCTCGAGGAGATCCACATCACCGGCGCATCTTCAATCACAATCAAGGGTATGTCTATCCATTCTGTCTCTCTCTCTCTACTACTGCAGCTCTATACCAGGGTTAGGGTTTCAATTGATGCTAACTACAGTCCAAACAGGTGTCGCCGCATTGGTCGCCAGCTCCTTCCAGACACTCAAGCTCCTCGAGTTCACCCCGCTGTCGGACGAGGGCTTCAGCCACCCCAGCTCCGACGCCGTGCACCCGCACCTGCACATCTGCTCGCTCATCGCGTCGTGCCCGCGCCTCAAGGACCTGGCCATCACGGTGCCCTCCTGCTGCCCGGAGATGTTCTCGCGGCCCTCGGTCGCCTGGCAGGAGACGGCGCGCATCCGCGTCGCTGGCCGCGGCAACTGCACCCCTGCCGGCCTGCCGCTCGACATGAACATCGAGGGCTTCATCCACACGCTCGAGTCTGCGCGCGACCTGGTGGTGGCGGCGGCGGTGCCCCCGGTGGCACGCGTCAAGGGCCGCGCAGAACTCGACATTGAGATCGCCGTCGGCAACTGGCTGTTTGATGTCAGGACGGGCTTTGTGCACGGAAACTTCCTGGAGGCCAAGAAGGCGTCGGAGATGGTCTGGGCGCCCGAGGAGTTCCCGACCACAAAGGGCCCGTATGGCCACACGGGGCTGTATGGCGATGCCGAGGATGTCAAGGGCGAGTGGTCGTGCGTGTCTTCGAGAGACTTCTTTGAGGCGATGCGGTGGGGGCTGGTGAGGTTTGATAACTAGGCCGGTGGCGGAATTGCGTCATTGTGGATGTAAAAGTGGAATTGTTTGATTGATTGGGCTTGGGCTGTGGCGTTTGTAAAAAAAAAAAGGGCGGGGGGTTTTCTCTTTCTTTTCGTCTCTTTTTTTTTTTTTCTCTCTTCTCTTTTTTTTTTCTTCACGATGGGCTTGCTGCACTAATAGTTTTTCTTTTTCTTCTTTTTGCTTTTCGTTCCTTTGCTATGCTTTGCACTCAAGGAGTTTTTTTTTGTGGGAAACAGTATTACTATTATTATTATTATCTTTTTTCCTTTACTCTACTCGACGTCTGTACTTTTAGTTAAGCTTATGATGGAATAATGATGAATGATGGTGGTGCTGCTCAACACCTGATTGGCCCGATTTCTGTTGGTTTCTTTTTACTAATAATGCATATCACTGCCGCATGCCTACTATTCTCTTACAAATATCCAAGACTTTGCAACACGCGACTTTCCCAACGAGAGAGAGAGAGATGATGATGATGATGGCGGTGATGATTCATAGTAGCCAAGTTTGTATATTCTAAAGTGTATCTTGAAGTGCATTTTCTCGGTGGTGCGCAGCTACTCCAGCAGGAGAAATACAGCAGGGGCAGTGCTGATCACCTAGTAGCTAGCGCAATGATAGATTCAACACTTTTTTTTTCTTCCTTACACGCCAGCCAGCGAGAAGTCTGGAGATGCTTCTGGTTCTTTGCCTGCTTCGGCCCATCGGATAGTCTACAAATGATTTACACACACGCACACACAAAAAAAAAAAAAGAGGCGCTGCATGAAAATCTCGGTACAGTTAACTTCCCCATGAGCGGCGTTTTGAGGCGTCCGCCGGCTGTCGAGGGCGCCGACAATACCGAGGGCGGGCCAAGAGTCCAAGAGTTCAAAACGTTATGGATTCACAAGCTTAAGGTCCAGCGTGGAGTTGGCTTTTTTGGACCTGCCTTAGTCAACACCGGCCGACACGCGGAGGAGTGCATTTGTTGTAATTGCAGAATAGTAGAGCAGCTCTTTGACCCTACCTCCCTACCATGCACAGCGTGAAACACTTGGTATCTCGTAGAGTGCATGAGTAGAATTTTTTTGTGGCCAGTGCACGATGTGGAAAGCCGCAACTCCAGTCGTACCTTCTTCCCCCCGGCACCAGTATCAGAATCTGTGCCGGCCGTGATCCAAATCATTACCCGTGCCCGCATCGTTGATCAATTAATTGTCCGTGCCGATGCATTGCTCAATCCCCCCCGTCCACACGTGGATCCTTCATTCGCCCATATCGAGGTGTTGTATGTGCCATATAGCAAGTACGTACATACACGTGGAGTTCTCATTCGCCCGTACTGTGGTGTTACGGACTAGACTTACAGTTAACTTGGATTCAGAGCAAACTACAACATGGCCCGAGCACGCCTGTTAACTGGCTGCTCTCGCCATTTGTGTTAATAATTAACCATCTCTTGGGGTGCATATTCGCTTACCTCTCTACTCTACTTTGCACCCCCCCCCCCCCCGGCCTGTTTGGTTCTTGGCCGGTTAATTTGGTGGAGTGTGTGCTTGACCTGCCTAAAGTGTGTGTTTTTGCGGCAGTTCCAAAAATAGCATCTGCTTTAGTAACGTATAGAGGAAACATAGAGCCTAGAACCCTGTGGTTGTAGAGAAAGAAAAAATATATATACCTGCTCTCTCTACAATCCTGTCTACAAGCACTCTTTCGGCATTGCGATTGGCCTAGTGAGTAGAGCGGAACATCGAGATTGCTTAGGTACAGATGAAAAATCCTCGTCATGGTGCCACAGGTGTTATAAGATGTGTGAGTAATAATTAAGCATTCCATGTACGTAGGATGGTGCCAGGTCTTCGGTACACATGAGCAAAAAAAATTAGTATGTAGCTGCCAGCACTGTTACTCGGTACTCTGGAAGTGGTCCCACCATACTTACTTTGTCCTGGCTAGGCAGTACAGGTCACCTAGACTCTTGACATGTCCAGGCACTCCAAGGTATGTACGCTTGGGACAAATGTAGATACAAATGCTACCTGACCAGTGACACAGGTCATCTGCTGCGGGTCATCTTGTGTATAATGCCAATATCTTGACATGCAGAATCATCAGATTCACATAACTAATGCCAACTATCTTGTCGACCACCACAAGCGAGTGATCGGGAGGAGTTGAGCACACACATCCGAGGTCAATCCCTTTAGGTACCGCGAGCTTGAAAGAAAAATCCACAAGCGAGTAGTTATGCATTTGAAGAGATTTACGAGTGATGGCATAGAGGGAGAAAGGAAAAAAACTGCAAGCGCTGCTGGGACCATGGTTACACAGGTGAGTAATGATATCTAATGCCAATTTATGGAACGATGGTTACACAGTGAGGATATAAGCATAATTATATAACCAGCCAGGGATAAGACTATTGTTAGGCGAGGGAGCGGTTAGATATCATTGGTTATATGTCGCAGTAAGTACTCTAGTCTGTGATAAACCTTCACCTTAACAACGGCGTGACTCCCTACCTTAGCAACATGCCTATATATGCCCTATCAATAGGCGCTAGATTTACCATGTAGACGGCCGACGATGTATCTGGGGACAATGTGCTTGTAATCCAGATGGCATGGATCAAGCCTTTTCGTTTCCCCACACAGGCGCTTGTATCTTCTTCGGTGGGCACACATTCTGCTTTGCATAAATTCAAAAATTCCCCAGAAAGTCACTTCTAACCTTATTCGACTCTCTTTCTTCATACTTAGTTACTTGTGCAGCGCTTGTATCTCCAACATCAGGGTATGGTCCCACAGTCACCACTTCCGCGGGAGTCCCGCATGGGATTTTGGTCAGCTTGTATCTTTTTATATCACGACTTCAGCAGAGAACATGTGCTTTGAGAAATATCGTGATCATATTATTGCATGAAAGCGCTGAGCTGTGCCGTCAGGATGAAACTGATTAAGTTTCCACGATACTTTTTCTCTCCTTGGGAGAGGTTTTGGTGATATTTCATGATCTGAAAATACTATAAAGCGTCGACAACATCACCGTTGGATAAAATCTCTCCACTCACTCACTCACCAGTATCTCATCATCGATATCAGAGCAGGTTGTTTTTCATCCTATCTTCCAATCACACCCGGTCAATCACACTCAAAAGACCAGTCATCATGCTCCTCCTCTCCCTCCTCCTCAGCACTCTCGCCATTGGTGCCACAACCGCCCAGAGTTGCAATCCCCCCGACGTGATCTGGAATAGCATCGACATCTTCTTCTCACTCCAAGTCCAAAACGCCAGCTATCCCTCCATCGACCTACAACACCTAACCCTGACGTCCAATGGCGGCACCGATCAGCACATCTACCTCACCCCAACCCCGTCTCTCGCAACAAACACCTTCCAGCTTCAAGGCAGCACGCTGATCAACAGCAGCTCATTGCATGCCGTAGTTTCCGGTCAAAACGACGCTGGAGACAGCTCGCGGAATATCTTCTTTACACAGCGGACGCAGCAGCTGGCGGCCTTAGATGCAAGATTTGGGTGTTCGCCGGTTGTGGACGGGGAGATGCAGGTGGAGTTTGTATTAGTGGATGGTGCGGGGTTATGTGTCAGGCCAGCGTCGGGTAATAGGTGGGAATTGAGGTATAAGCCCGTGGGAGTGGCAGGTATGGATATGATTACTTCCTTTCGTTAATTGGTTTTGTGGGTAGAGAGGCTTCAGCTAATGATTGTGATAGCACCGTTATGTGTGGATGTGACTTTGGCGTCGGATCCGCCGTTGCCTTTGTAAGTAGCAAATAGTTTTTTTAGGAGAGGAGGTCTTTGTTCATAGGTTGAAAAACTGTTTTAGTCCTATTTATTGTGACGAGTGATACGTTGTGACAGTGAAATATTACAAGTACTTGTATTGATCCCAGATCAAAAGCGTGTAGATCAACCAATGTGTACCTATTTCAAAAATGAATGAATCATATTTAAGCACCTATAAGAGTCAAAATAACACTTGATAATATTTACAGGCGTGTTTCTCATACAAAGTAGGTTGGAACATAAAAGATTTATGCAATCATACATTATCACTCGGTAAGCCTGTTCTCGCGGTGATTTTTAACGCAGTTGGGTATACCTCTCCCAACGCCAGGGGGGTCTGGTAGAGTAACATTCCGGTAGAAAGTGGTTTGCCAGGCCGGCCAGGCTTCTCAACCACGCCAGTGGTTGTTTTGGCATCATAATCAGACCAAAACTAACAAAGAGGATTCCTGGTAAACAGGCCAGACCCTCTAGGCAGAGAAATAGTCGGTCGCGATCGCCGGAGGAAAATATCGAACTAGTCTGCGGCCTCTGGCCGCGCTGCTGTAGCCAGGAAATGAAGTATCCATTCTGACTTGAATATCTATCTGTTTGTCTACGTGGGTTAGCTAATGTCTAGGAGAGGAATAACCATACTGTCTAATCTATTTACGTTGATCAATCGTTAAAACCTCTGGCATGAGTATGTAACTGTAGTACGTATATTTGTATTATAATTATATTAGTTCCTATTCCTCAATTAAGTGCCCACAATCGGGGTCGGGTGCCGTTGCACGGCACACTAACCCCTCCTTGCTTGCACGAGTACTTGATGTGAATATTTAATCCAGACAAAAAGGATCTGGGAGTTCAATGCTGATATATGAGTTTATATATTGTGCGCACACTTTTAAAGGTGACACGGCGATATTTGGATGTGGAACAATCTTGGCTGCAAGGTGACTCTCAGGCCAATAGGAGGGCCTATTTCTAGTCACTTTGCTGCATCCCTGCCGCAATTCGCCTTTGAGGGGGTATAAATGGTATTTATATAAATAGGTATAATACTGTTCTACTCGCGACCAGCAACAAGAACCCGAATATGCAGCTGCAAGTCTATAGCGTATTTTTGACTTCTACTCCAATGGAAATTGCAGATTAGGACGTGCATTTTCGGGTTCTTGTTGCTGGTCGCGAGTACTTTGCTCCCTCTTGGCGCTTTTTACAGCCACTCTCGTGATTTAGTTTTGATGTCAGTGCGTAGCGTGGCGCTCCCGTGATCGTGAAGTTGATATTACTAAGGTTGAGATTAGAAAATCTAAGCCACCTGACATTTTGGCAAACAAAAAAGATCGCCCGACAAAAGGTCAGCGGTCTGGGGTCAAAAGAGAACGTAGGATTGGTAACCTTTCACGCTGAACTTTTTTGTTCTTGCTAGAAAAATCTGGTGGCTTAAACTCTCTATTCAAAACAACGAAAAATATAATATAGTTCGTGACGTCTATATATAAAAAGTAGGTCATTAATCCCCTCCTTCATTCTCACAACTCCGCACCATCTTTCACACAGTCCACCGCGCGTTCAGAAAAGGCAGAGCCCCCCCCTCAGAAATGAAGGCTACGCGCAACGCCTACTTCAACGCCATCAAGAAAGCAAAACAAGAACACTGGAACAGCTTCATCGCCAACGCCGACACAAAAGACGTGTGGAGGCTAAAGAAAATGGCCAACAGAACCGAAGACAAAATCCCAACCCTCCCCAACTCCCCAACACCAACGCTCCTAAACAACAACCTCATCAAGGCTTTCTTCCCCCCCCGACCGGAGGGCCCTTCCCCCCCCCCCATCCATTTCCCAAACACCCCCACCATAAGCCCCAACGAAGTCCAGACCGCCCTGGGGCCCACATCCAACCTCTCAGCACCAGGCCCCGACACCATCCCGTACTCCGTATGGAAAGGCATCCACAGAGCCAACCCCCAAATCATCCCCGCGTTACTCAACCCCCTCGTCCAACACGGATACCACCCGCTCGCCCTAAAAACAGCCAATGGGGTGATCCTCGCCAAACCAAACAAACCAGACTACTCCTCCCCCGCTGCATATCGCATAATCGTCCTGCTCCAAACCTTCTCCAAAATCCTGGAGAAAATCATAACCCTCCGCCTCGCCAAGATAGCCAAAGCCACAGGCCTCCTGCACAACCACCAGTGCGGATCAGTCAGCGGCCTCTCAACGGGCGACGCAGTTACCACACTCATCCACGAAACAAGGGCTATGCAATTAGCCAAGCTCAAAGTCTCCACCCTCTTCCTCGACATCAAAGGCGGATTTGACCACGTCCTCAAACAACAACTGGCCACCACCCTTGCCGAAAGACACACCCCCCCCTACATCACAAACTGGGTCCTCTCCTTTCTGTCCGACCGCTACATCACGCTGCTATTTAAGGGCTCCCCCAAGATCCCGACAGCCGTTCAAGTAGGAGTCCCACAAGGATCCCCAATCTCGCCCCTCCTCTTCCTCATATACATCAACTTCCTCCACCAACACGACCCCGCCCCCGGCATATCACTTTCCTATGTAGACGACCTGGCCATCACAGTGGCCTCTCCCTCCTACCAAGACAACATCAACACCCTCCAATCCCACTACAATAAGCTCACAGCGCTAGCCTCCCCAAAGAACGTCACCTTCTCGGTTGGAAAGACAGAGCTAATGCACTGGAGAACTCCCCGCGACACATCCCCCATCTCATACCTGCCAATCCTCCTGGACGGCCAGACCTTCCAACCCAGCACCACAGTGCGATGGGTCGGATACTGGCTCTCCCCCAGCTTCAACCCCAACACCCACTTCATCAGAAGGACCGCAGCCGCTAGAGCTGCCTTCGGGATCCTAACCCGCTTCTCATCAGCGGGGAAAGGCCTATCCACCGCAAACTGCAGAAAAGTTGCCCTTCTAGCCATCCGCCCTATGCTCTGCTACGGGGCCAACGTTTTCACCCCAACATCAGCACTCCGAGAAATGAACACCTTCTGGAACGCGGTCCTCAGATGGACCACAGGGTGTTTCAGAGCTACCAACGTCCGTGTCCTATGGGCCGAAGCAAAAGCGCCCCCCCTGATTCTATACCTCCACTACCTGAAATGCAAATTCGCGATCAGGATCCTCCAAGCCTCACCGCTAGCAAACCCAGTCACCGGAAGAACAAGTAAAAACTTCCCGACCTCAACCCCAGACCACACCCACTCCCACACCGCCCTCCTCAGAGGACGACCCAACCCCCCCAAAAAATGGAACTCCAAGGCAAAGAAAGGAGTCGCCCACACACCAATCGAACACCTATGCTCCCTGCTCCTCCCCCTAATCGAGGAAGGAATCGACCAAAAGAAGATGGCCGTCAGAGCCAAACAACAACTCCTCACCAACTGGCACTCCCAGTTCCCAACCCCAGCCTACTATAAACACAGACTAGACACATCTCCCCTGCCCTTCACGCACTTGCATAAATTCATTGCCTCAAGACTCCACCAAATACGATCGGGAAAGAGCTACCTAAGAGCCCAACAATCCTGGATCAACTTCCACGCGTCACCAAAATGCCGAAGATGCGGCCTCGAAGACGAGACCCCTGACCACGCCATACTACAATGCACTGCCACGGCAGCTACTCGCGCCCAGACCCTAGACGGAGTTGAATCCCTCGAGGAAATCTGGGAAAACTATACCCTCACACTCCGGTTAGGAGCCTACATCACAAAGACCAGAACAGGCTACCCGGTCAGCCGAGAACCCTCACCGCTCGAATCCGGCTCAGGGGCATCCTCCCCCCTCAGCTCAGTCTCCTCATGCTCCACTTTAACAACTCCAATAATGGGCCCAATACCCACCATGTACGCGTCCTAGCAAAGACCCACTGCGGGCAAAAGGCCAGAAGGCCAGAAGGATTTCACGGGGAAGGCACCTAGCCTCCGCCCACAAATTGTTCACTGTTACTCCTATGCGTTTTCATTTCATTTGTTCATATTTTTCGCTTGATTTCCGTTTTTGCTTGATTTCAGGGGACGTGTTATACGATGGACAGGGGATAGGTTTCTTTACGCCATAGTTTATACTTTATGCGATCATTGTGTACCTAGAAACAGAAATTGAAATGATATAAAAAAAAAAAAAAAAAAAAAAAAAAAATCCCCTCCTTCATTGATTTGGGGCACCGTTGTTCACTCGCGATCGGAAAGTCTTCTAATTCGGGGGTTTGATGGTCCGCCACGGTTGCATATGAAGAAATGTCTCACTCCGAAACCAGAATCACGAATACTTTTGCAGAGTGGCTGTACAGTCAACCTTGGGGCAACGACGAACCTGGGACCACAGATTTCAGCCAACCAAGTGTTTGCATATCAGCCTGAATGCTACTGTCTCGACTGACAACGATCGTTGTTCGCCATTCAACCAGCCCCGCCGTAGCCCCCAAAAGAACTGTACCGAAAGACAAAGAAAGCCTCATCACTGGTAGTACTTGACTTTTTCTTTCCCGATTTCTTTATTAGCGGAATTTTCGGTTACCTTTAAGAGCGGGCGCACCAGGGTATAGTTGTGAATGTTTGTCCTTCCATGTCAGCTCCCTTCCCGGCATTCCTCTCTATCTATCTCTTTGTATGTTTACGGTATCTAGTTCTAACCAATAGGAATGCTCTGTGACCATAATGAGAAAGCTTATACTGTTTGCAAGTGCAGTGCGGCCGGAGGCCGCACTATACATATGTAGTGAAATGAGCAAACGAATCAACGGGTTGATTTGCTATCTAGCTAGATTCGTTAAGACTAAAGTGGAATAATGTTATCCAATCTATTTACGTTCAGCCCGTACTATTATTGGTTTAAAACCTCTGGCTTGAGTACACATGTACTTGACTTTTTTTTATAGTTGTATTATAATACCTCTTTCGAATCCTATGTTAATACGTAGCTCAAAAAAAAAGATAGCTTTACCCCTTCTGAAGATATATCTGGGAGTTAAAAGAATATATATATATATAATAATACCCATATTTCTGTCAATTTGCGCTTTCGTTGTCGACTTCCTTTGATCCGGGATCGGGAGCAGTTCTTTGTCTACATGATTCTTCATGTATCTTGGCTGTTGTGACCAATAGAATACTTGTTGATTACAATGGGGAAGTTTACATTATTTATATAGATGTTTATATAGGATATTCGTACCCTCACCCCTGGTCCCCGCGAAAATAGCACCACGTGACGACACAAGTATCGGGAAATGGGACAAGGGGAAGCAAGAGAGAAAAGAATAGGGATATAAATAGAATTGGGGGGGACTTTATAGCGACCTATTGGACACGACAGACTGTTAATACGATGTGCTCGAACGTAGTTTCATATCTCTCTTTCGAACGTATATCTCAGGGCAGAGCAAAGTCTATTAATTTATGCGTAATTATTTTCATATGCCTAGAGAACACTTGATCACTTTTAGCTGGTGATCCAATATGATATAAAACGGCTCGATATGCCAAAACATAGGCCTTCACTATACCTCCGACCGCTTCCAAACATGTCTCGGAGCTAGGGACACCAATTTCGGGCCGCTTGTCTGTCACACGCAACAGCTTTCGATCATCCATGGAATAGACCAGGTTCACGTGATCACCCCCTTGCATGAAGTCGATATCTTGAAAGCTGGGTAGCCGCAGAGGAGCCTCCGCAGCTCCTTTAGGTCCTGGGGGCTCAGTTCCACATGTTGTACCCACACATACCCAATCAGCCCTTAGCCAGTGTCAACTGTACAGTGGTTGGCTGGGAAGTCATCGTCCCCCAAAGCGATCCTCCAATATGCGCGGTGAACTCGAGCTCCGTCACAAGCCATCACTCTGGCCCAATTATTTGATTATGTAATCAAATATATATCCTTCCTCCAGCTCCGATCCTCCCAATCCACCAACCGTCCCCGCCGTGTCCCTGAATCCATCCATCATCCATCCACCCATCCATCCACCCATCCATCCATCCATTCCCCTCGCAGCAACAACTCTTCCCCTCCCCTCATCCACTGCAGACCATTAATCCCATTTATTCGCAGATCACCATCCATCCTCACATCACCCCCATCATGTCAACCATCCACCGCACATACACATACACATACATCCTCCCCTCCCCTTCCATCTAGATGCCTCCCTTCCGTCCATCGTCCATCGTCACCCTACGTCAGGCACCCGCCGATCGTTAAAACCCTTGAACATCTTCCCCCAGGCCACTCCTCCTCCTCCTCCTCCTCCTCCTCCTCCTCTGTCTCCTCCTCTGTGATCGAGTCCTTGTCTTGTCCCCTCCCGCGACCTTGTGCTTGTAACTTCGGAGAACGCCGCTGACGGGATGGCTTGTTTTTGATGACGTCACAACCGAGAAAACATTTTTCATTTTTCCCCGTGAGGCTCAACAACGGTGGGATTGGCTGTCCAGGGCCCTGTGGAGTTCCATGTATGCTTTATGTAAGCGGTCGAGGAACCCCCCCGAGGCTGAGGAGGTGAGGTGAGGTCGAGGCTCTCTCTCTGGTATATATAAGATCTAGAACGGTGAATCAAATCCTTCTCCTACCACAGAAAGAAGGGGGGAGGAAAGCAAGGGAAACCACAAGTGCTTAAGAACCCATTCTTACAACCGAGAAACTCCCGCGGTATTCCCAATACGCATATATGCGACATATGATACTCGCTCCCCCACACAAATTAACCCTAACCCACATCCTCTCCCGACACTCCGCGAGGAGTTCTGATCGTCTCATATTTCCTTCTTCTTCTTTTGGTGCTGCTACTGATGATTATTGGGTCGGAGTGGAGTTCAGTAGGCAGGAGAACTCGGACTACTCTGCGAGCAGGCTTCTTTTTTTTTTTGAGGGGGGGGGATTTGGCTCGTGTTCGTTGGTTCCTTTTGATGATGGTAGGTATGTACTTTTTTGGGTGATGCAAGTTTTTTTTTTTATCGGACTTCAGGGCGGATTTGCAAATATGTGTGGGCTTTGGTCCTTAATATTTTCTCATACGCCTGCTTCCTAGGCTATAATAAGGAAGTAGACGAAGAGGAAGATGAAGAATGTCCGGCCAGTTTGCCTGAGACGAGACGAGACGGTTCGCGGGCAGGTCCGGCGACGGACAGTACGTGCAGGCAGGCCGGACGAGCGAAACTCGTGCTCACCTCACGATATAGCCCTCAATGTGCAGAATGGCCTAATCATGACCAATACATACATACGCTGTAACGAGCGCTAATGCGAAAACACCCCACGAGTGACAGAATATGAATTGAAGTACCTACTCTATAGCTACCCTCTCCCTAAAGCCAATTACAACAAACCCACCCCACGTCACCCTCCGAGATAGATCTGCCTGATTCCGAGGGCACCGATATCTTCAGCCTCCGCACGTCCCACTTCACGCGTGTGCTCGCTACCTGCAAAATTATACCCAATCGGGCCGTGTAGGAGAGAAGCCCGACCCACACAGCTGTCGCGGCCTTCGCAACGGAGATGTCGAGGATGGTAGGATCGCCGCACATAGGGACGTGAGGAATATAGAAGTTTGTTCTTTATATGAAGTAGTAGGGGAGGAAGGTGAGAATGGGGGAATTGATAGACGTATGGAGGTGTTGATTCTCGGCGTGATTGCCTGGGGGTTTTGGATTTTAATTATTTTACTTACCAGCTCTCTCTCTCTCCTTCTCCTTCTCCTTCTCCTTCTCCTTCTCCTTCTCTTCTCCCCCTCGCCCTCCTCCTCCTCCTCCTCCTCCTCCTCCTCCTCCTTCTTCGTCAATCTTCTTCTTCTTCTCCTTCTTCTTCTCTCTCTCTTCCCCAGATACCCCCCAGCCCAAGACCTCCCCATTCCACAGCCTGCCATGTCCCCAACGTACCGCGGTTCGGTTATCCACCCGACACACGCACACCCGCACAACTCTCCGCCCAGAGCTAATCTACCTCAAAGCAGTATCAAAGCTAAAAACCCACCCACCCCGCCGCCGGCCGGAAGAGCTCCAGCCCTCCCTCCATTTCCCCAATTTCCCCGTTCCTCTGGCCCGGGGCACATTAGCCCGAGGTTGATTCACGATCGATGGGGGTGGTGGTATCGAGTTGTGTTGTGTGTGTGTATATATATATCTCGCTCGCCTGAAGTTGTCTTTTCTGTGAAGGGGTTTTTCTTTGTGGGTATGCCGTTTTGGCAGTTGGGATCTTTTCCTCTTCACCTTGAATTCTTTGATACTTTTGTTCATGCAAGCATCGCCATCAAGGTCCTAATCTTTGCTTACAATCTACGCTTTTTTTTTCATCACGCTCTTTTGCACATGAACTTGACTGCTTGACTCAACTAACTACTATTTCAGCTTCTACACACATCGATCGTTTTCCGCTTTCCCGTTTCCACCGTCATCCATCCATGCCTTCTTTCCGGCATTTCCCTTCGTCTATGGGTTTGGTATAGGACTCGCTCACAAGCTATAGTTACAAGAAACCAAAGAAGAAAAAAAAAGGAAGAAATTCAAGAAAAATCCGAAGCCTACAAAAGAAAAGATGACAAATGGAAAGATTAACAAAAGAAAGAAGGAGTTTTGGAGGGCATATAAATACATCAAAAAATATCCACAAAAGTATCCACATAAAGAAAAAAAAGGTCTATATCAGGGGGTACTATTAACTAATATGGCAGCTGCGGTGACAGAAAATCAAATATACCCATGTGTACTGGATAGTACTGTCCGTTCACTTCGTACATTTGTGGCCCCAGCGTCTCCGGATACATCGCCTCGGGCGTGCTACCCACCGACGACGTACTCGACGCCGGTCCCATCTGGGTATGGGGCGAGTAAGCGTGATGCGGCTGCTGCTGCTGCTGCTGTTGCTGCTGCTGTTGCTGCTGTTGCTGCTGCTGTTGCTGCTGCATATACACCTGCTGCTGCTGTTGGGGATGTCCGTGGATCAATGAGCTCGGCGGTGAGTACGGCGGCATGCCATCTCTCAGCCGTGGGTCCACCGGAGGGAGATGCATACCGCTTTGTTGGTGTTGGGACGGCGCTTGGATCTGGTATGAGGAGTTATCCCAGAGGCGGGAGTCGTCAAATGGACTGCTAGAATTCGACAGCTCGATGCACTTTCGCATCATCTTCTCGAGGCCAGCCGCAACGTGGTGGATAATGTGCTGCTCGCCGACACGCTTCTCCTTCAGCATGTTTATGACACGGTTGACCTGTTCCCAAACTTGATCCGGTTCGTAGGGGGAGAAACCGATGCCACGCCAGCGAGCAGTGACTTTGAGGAGGAAGACGGCGGCAAAGGCGATCATTGTTGTCATGTAGAGGGGAACACCGACAAGGGATTCTCGAATGTCAGTGACATCCAAGACTATTGAGAGCACCCGGAAGGCGGAGTGGATGGCGATTGTGGCATGATCTTTGCGGACGGCGGAGGGGTTGTTGATGGTAGATGTGGAGGCACCTCGGAGGGAGAGGGAGTTGACCTGGAGTCTTGCAAACGTGTAGTGAAGGTCAACGCCCTGGTTTGGATAGTCACCGACTTTTATGTTCCGCCCTGCATTGTTCGTATTGTTATTATTACTAGAGCTTTGATTTTGATTTTGATGATTGTGGTTATTATTATTGTGGTAGCCGTCGTTATTATCATATCGGCGGCTCGCAGCAATATTGAATGTGTTGGAGGAGGAGGAGTAGGAGGACGGCGGTGGTGGTATATTACCTAGTTTGCTCACCCATCTTGCCCGCCACTGATCAAGCTGCTTGTTGAACTCGGCCAGCTCCTTCAGGTTGTCGTCCGAGATCTCCTTTTCGGCTTCTGCCTCGTAGCAATTGTAAACCCGCGTGAGCACCACAAACAGCGAGACCTGACTGCACACTCGACTATCGCCCTCGATGGCCTGTTTGGACGCCACAAAGAGCTCCCACTCGCGCATTGGCTCAGTGTCGTGTATTACCGGGGGTCGGCCGTATGCGATTGAGAAATGGTGATCACAAACATAGAGCAAGTACCATAGTCGTGCCCGTTCAAAGTGCTCCTGTGACCCAGAAAGTGCCTTTCGAAACGACTGGTGAATGCCCAGCTCTGTAGCAATGCGTACAGCATGCCCAGAGAGCTTCCAAGAGAGGTCATGGAGCCAGAAGGCACCGATGCAGAGGGCTCGGACGTCGTCCAACCCATGGCGGCGGTCAAACATGGATGAGGACACGAGGTTGAGGAACTCCTGGTAGCAGGTTTTGTACAGATGGTGATGTTGAGGGAGATAAAGAGAGGCTACGGTGAAGATCGCAGCAGAGAGCAGGCAAGAGGATGCTCTTACGGATTCCAAGGTGTCATGAGTCAATGCGATGCCGTACAGATAGTGATTGAGAGAATCTCGGAATCTACAATATTTCCCCCAATTTTGTTAGAACATCCACGTACTTGGCCCAGTCATGTCATCCCCTTCACCTCCACCACCACCTCCGCCACCCCCTTGATGGGATAGCGGCTGCGGCGGCGAAGGTAGAAGTAGCTGACCATTATGATCTACGATCGGTGCATACATTTCAAAAAGCTCCTCCCCAACCTGCTGCGTGATGACCCCCCTTGATATGAAATCACCGTCCATCTCAGACAGATGTCGATACCTTTCCCCGCCGGCCCTCTGAGTGCGCAGGCCCCGGAACTTTGTCACCTCGTAGAGCGAGCCCATTGGGTTCGAGACCAGTGTGCTCCCTACATGATCATGAGGTTCCTGGGACCCCTCTCTTTCTGTGGCATTGCTTCCCCGGCGAAGGTCATCCATACCCGCCGTTCCTACAGCTAATAATCCCCCATGTACTCCATGTACTCCCCCATGTCCATGCATACTACTATTATTATTATCGTCGTGCTCCACCTTTATCCTCCCCAGCGGCAGCCGTGTATATGAGTGTGGGTGAGCGCCTGCAATGGCATTCTGGTGCTCAATGGAGGTTGTAGAAGCTGTGGGCGATGTGGCGCGCCTGTCGTAGTCCGACAACTTTCCAAGTCTCAGTTTGGACAGAATGACGTCCACAGCACTTTGTAGCTGGATTGTGTCTTCGCGCATTTGGTGTTTCCATCTGCCAGATTGTCAGTACATGATCGCCCTCCAAAACAAATAGGAAACGAGAAAAACACATTCCGGAAAAATCATATTCCAGGTGGCGGTTCATGATGGGACAAGTGATGGAGGGGAGAAAACAAAAAGAGACGAGGGAATAATTACTCCACATCTTCATCCAGGATCGTCTGCAAACTCCTATTGACCACACAGTCCAACTTCATTTTCTTACATCGGACACACGTCGACTCTCCCTCTTCAAAGTCGCATCTGATCTTTTGTTTCTTACACGCCGAGCACGCGCGTACCTTTCTGCTAATGGTCGGGATGCGGCATCCCTTCCCCGCAAGATCGTTGAAGATCGACGGGACATTACTGTTGCTGGGCGAGCTAGCATTGGATGTCGATGAGGGCCTGCCCTTCTTTGTAGGCAGGTCGGGGAGTCCAGGGGCATCGCTAGCATCCTCGAACGGCCGCTTCATTGATTGTGGGCTGGTAGACATACTCGGCGGTGATGATGGGGGGGTGGTGGGAAAAAACGAACGGAAGGCCACAACAGCAGCGAGAGGGGGGTGGGGGGGTGGAATTGGTGGTTGACGGGGGAGTTGGGCCCAGTGGGTGAGGTAGCGTCCACTGTCTGTGTGATGGCGGGGGTGGAGAATGTATGATTGGGAGGGGGGGGGGGGGGCGGCGGACTCTCTTTTATTTAATTCTGGAGATGCAGCCGGGGGTGAGTATGTGTATATGTGTGTATATATATCTATATATATATATCAATGTCTGAATATATGTGAGCGGATAGCAGTAGGGGTCGAATCGAAGCCAGTCGGTGTCAGTGTAGTTGTAGCACTGGTGGTATATACTCTAGCAGTGAACCATAGGGTTGATGTAGTTCGTTGCAGTGATAGTAGTAATTGTTGTCTTCGTCAGTCTTTGAGGAGAAACAACAAGGGCGAGATTGACTTATTAAAAAGGCTGTGTGGAATAGCAGAGCTTTCAGACGGACCAGACCTGGAATAGGCGAAAGCACTTTGTAGTGACCATGATGCAGGCAGGCTACACAGGTATGTAGTGATTCTGGCTGAGGAGGAGGAGGGTGGTTAGCATCTTAGCGTCGTGTTGAGTACTACATGTAGTTAGCTGGATTCTGATGTATGGTGTGTGTACGGTATTGTACGTATGTATAATGGATAATGTATGTATAAAATGTATGTAAAGGTGGGATGCGAAATTATTATTATTACCATGTATTATTCTTCCATGGCCATGTATCAATCAAGATAAACAGGGTTTGAATTCATTGGCGGACCCACGCAGGAAAAGAGAGAGTATCAGCCTCAATCTCATCTATCTGATCTCGAGAACGTTCTTGGATCGTCTCTTGTCCGGTTTGATTTCGCGCACAAATCTAAGTAGAGACATGAGCTGCTGCGGAGAGATCCAAAGTTGTTTTCTCACATCACCAACCATCATCCGTACCATACCCACCTAGCTACTGCACGACATGCAGAGAGGTGGGTCCATGGATCCAAGCAGAGTGTAATGCTGCCTGCTAGGAGGGGGAGGGTGGTAGTCCTGGATAGTGTATGGTGGGTGGTGGGTGGTGGGTGGGTTGCATGGTGGAGATGCCCAACCCGCTCGCTTTCATTCACGAGCTTTAATTGGCACTGGGCACTGGCAGAAGAGCAGGGGTTGATCGCGGAGAGTCGGGCGGTCCTGCCGTGTAACCACATCCATGTCTGATCTGAATTTTTGTTATTCTCTACGAGCCTCTTGAGTTCGCAACAGCTCTGATTTTCGGGCAAAACATAGTAGCAGCAGGTACGCACACATCCTAGGTCATCACATCATCGTTCGAAAGGAAAAGAGGAGAGAGAGAGAGAGAGAGAGAAAATAATTGTCCAGAAGCCTCAATTGGGATTATCAATTATTGGTTGCTTGTATTTGCTCGCACCCTTGCCTTTTACCAGAATCAGATGCCCCGACTTCATTCTAACTACTCTAGCTCTACCAATTCAAAACCACCCTCCCTCCTTCCCTTCTTCCTCCATTCATCCCTCTTTCTCACCAACCACCCCCGCTAGTTCTTCCCCTGCCATTGGCATTAGAAACCTTAGGTTAATCATTTAGTGTCCCTATTACTATCTGTGGGTGGCGGTTACTTTCCTCTTCACATCTCTCGATCTCTTCTTTTCTTTTTTCCCTCTCTTCCTCCTGGAATATTTATTGATCTCCAGGGCTCCACAAACCGGATGGAGAATTCCGCACAATAACGTGGCAGGCACAAACCCCTGGTGCACCCACGCCCTGGCCCTGGTCAACCCTGTCCCCTGGGATTCACGCATGGATAAAACGGTAGCCGTTACCCAAAAGTGACGAGTCCCGCGTGTTCCATGCTGTGTACGATTGATAATTTTGTTTGAAATCGGTTTGCTTTGGGCGAGAAGGCGTAAAGGCTGCCAGTCAACGGAGGTAAGATAGTAGATAGGAAGGAGTAGGAGGGGTCGAAGTCGGAGTCGGAGGTGGCGGTGGTGGTGATGGTGATGGTGCAGTATGTACCTACTTCGTACTTCGGAGTGCCAACGCGTTGACGGCATCATCCTGTTTTGTAAGGTGGGTTAGGTAACTGGTAAGTGGGTGGTGAGTGAGTGAGTGAGTGAGTGTCGAGGTGTGGGTTGAAACATGTCTTCAAAAATACAATTAGCTGACAGTAATGGACGACCTGGCTCGACTCGCCTCGACTCGACTTTTTCTCTCTCTTCTCCAATCTCAACTCATGTAGTTAGTGTGTAACAAACAGTAATAGATACCAAGATGGGCGTTTCCGCTGCCTAGCCGTCCCTACATGAAGAAGAAAAAAACTCATTAAGCCCGTATCGAACAAACTTAAGCCTGGAACAACTTCATATGGGTGGGAATAATAGTATGGCTTCAAGTGAGTGCATATCATACTTAATCTACACTTTGACAGCCTGCAACGTGCCTAAATCAATTGTGTATCTTGCAACCAACTCTGTCCAATTGAATGGTTTCACTCCATGTCGTCAAGTGGCGAATTCGATATCATCCTATTATTTTTTACTTTTTGTCTCTCTTCATTCCTTTCTTTTTTTTTCGCTTTCTCTAGTTTCCTTCTCTGGCCCTTCCATGGACATGATGCGCCGCCATTACAGCAGCTAGGAGGCGTTCCTTTTTTTTTCTCGTGCCACCCGAATCGCGAAGCTGTAGCTCGCAGCTCCATAACATAGCAATTATAACTATTTCAGTGTCTACACCTAGAGAACTCACCCGGTACAACACCCACACGTGTAATATTACGTCCCTCTCATCAGGCCGTAGATCTTCAATTGGAGATTTCCCTGAAACAGAGACATTATATCTCTCCCCCTCCTCCTCGATCTCCCTCATATGCATTCTCACCGTACCGTCCCGGCCAAAAGGAATATTATCTCCCCCACGACTAAACCGCCGGAGGCCCGTCGGCAACTCGGTAATGCACTTCTTACCACTGGTATATTAAAATGATCGGTAGAGGATCGATGGATGGCTGGGTGGGATAAAATAACTGCTAAGACTGAGCGCGTATGAACACCACCGTGGGTGAGGGCGAAATGTTTTTTTCTTCTTTGCCAGGTGAGACATAGGATAGAGTATTCTAGGTAGTCAGTACTGCAGTACTGCACTTCAGACACGCACACCCGTAGATAAGCCACACACAGATGGAACTCGGCCTGTCATGGAGACCGTTTAACATGGATGATGGAGGGAGCGAAGGGTCCATTATACATGTAGTAGAGCTATGACTTATTCTGGTAGCTGATTTTCAATTTAGCTGGCCTCATTAGGCCCAAGGCTATTAGAGAATAGAGTACCATGGTGCGTAACATCCTTTTCGGTCCGCGCAGATGTAACTTGTTCCAAATAGGTGATAGATTCGAGTATAATATACTACTGCATGTACTCTAGATATCAAGTCCTCTACTAGGGTAATACTCTTGGACAGAGTCTACACCCGCTACAGCTGGCTGTCTGGCTGTCTGGCTGTCTGGCTGTCTGGCTGTCTGGCTGTCTGGCTGTCTGGCTGTCTGGCTGTCTGTAGCTAGATGAGTTACTCTACTTGTCACCGACCGACATCGGTACCGAGGACAGGGCAGGCTGCATGACATCACTGAGTCTCACGCTCACGCTCAAGAAAAGAACAAGGGGGAAGGAAGGTTTGGAAGTGAAAACTCTCTGACGGATTCCAGGTTCAGTCTCCTCCACACCACACCATCCTTTTCCCCACCCCCTCCAATTGGCATTGTTTCTCCCGCAGGTGACACAACCGACAGAAAACGTACTGCACGCCCATCCGAATCTGATCAGAGACTGGTAACTTAGTCCCCCCTCTTCTGACTTTATTGAGTGTGCTGTGATCTAGATCGTTCTTGTTACTCGTCGGTAGATGGATTGATGATGGCGATATCAATGGCTTAGCCAGAACCCTGGGCGTCACTTAAGAGTGGGACGCCCGCTCATCATCGCACAAACGGGACACACTCGTGGAAACACACCTATCACAGCCGTGTTGTACAGATTTCAGTCAGATTTTAAACCAAAAGGGTCGGAACGCCAGAAATAGAAGGGGGGCGGATACATGCATTTTTCTAGCTTCCTTCCATGCTGCTTCCATGCATGATCCCTTTCCCGCCAGTTAGATTTTACTATCCCTTGGATGGATGAAATTGTCAAATTCGCAGCCTGGACTGTGCACGCACTGAGGTTGCTCTTAATGGTTGAGAATAACCATAGGAGCCGATCAAGAATAAGCATTAGATACCTGTTTGGGCTAGTATTAGCTCAAAAAAGCAGGCTGCGAATTTGACAGTTTCATCCGTCCAAGGGATAGCTCGAGAAGCTATGGTGGGTAGGTGTGTAAACTTCGGCGTTTGCAGCCAATAAATCTATAGAAATTTGGAGATCCACCCCCCCATAATGGTACTAGCGTCCAGCCTAACGGTGGAATTCTCTACAAAAAATGTCATCTGAAGTTGACACACCCACCCCCTATGCCTTCTCGCGCCATATTGCTTGGCTTTTATAATAATAATTGAATGCTAACTAATAGAGACGGACCCACTATCTACTTTCGGACCTCGGACTCCAAGTAGTAGTTGTGCATCATACCAGTCACCTCAGCTCACTCGTACAATTACGAGGTTATAATTAACTACAGTCGCACCTCGTTATGTCGTTAGCGTATTCTGGGAGCCCAACCCATACGAGATAGCAAATATACCAAAATATACGAGACAGCGAATAGGTTTATGTGGAGGGAGGCAGTACCTGTCCCGCAAGCCCGTACGAGACAGCAAGAGATCCGAGATATCGAATTACGAGATAGCGAGGTGCGACTATACATGTACAACGGTAGGTAATATGTGATGGAACGGGCTAAAACAGAGTGATACCTGTTTTGAGTAAAACGCCACCAATATACAGTGTTTGCAGGTATAACCATATCTCAGGGCGTTCCATCACTTATTACCAATCGCTATACTTAGCTCCTTCTTCTCAGATACAAAAGTGTACTCGCGATCTTTCCCGCTTTCAATCGGCCGTAGTACTGAATGTCAGCCACAGGAGACATTTTTCAGGGAGTGCCTACATATCCCCCCCTCTACGAGGTATCATGATGTTACGACGTTAACTTAGAATACGCATATGATTTGTGGGATCACAGACATGTTCCTGTAACATTCACCTACGCCGTGACGAAAGAGCGGGGTTCGGGACAGTTGCTTGATCTGTATCTCTCGCGATGAGAGTGGGGTCGGTTGGTAGTGGGGATACTGAATGATTGTGTCTCTCCGATCCGTCATGTCATGTCAGGCCATCCCAGTACCATATCTCCTTTCTCCCGTATTAGAGTAGACGCCCTTGACGCTGAAGATGAAAACGAGACACCCAAGGCAGTCGGGGAAGAGTCGGCACAACAAAAGATATCTTCAAGGTGCCGTATGTAAGGAGATGTCTTACTCACCCGAGAGCTGTGTCTTAGCTCTGTCCGTGCCGAGGTTCACCCTAGAGCTAACGGATTATATGTTCAATCGCTCCGGCTCACTAACGAGAACCAACATCTTGGACTCTTCTACATGCCATTGTGGTTATGGAGGTGCCTGAATGAGTACTGGTCAACAGACGATTGTACTCTGGTTCTAGACACTTCCTGAGCGGCAGCAATGTTTCAACTAACGTGCCTCTAGGTGAGGTTTGATTTGTCTCGAAATTTGCGGAGACTACGCAGTTGAAACCTCGATACTTACTATTGCTTGACAGGAGATTTCCGTGATTTCTATCACTCATAGATCTCGACCGCTTACTAGTTAGCCATCGCAGAAGCTAATACTATTACTCGAGAATCAGATATACTGAACAGGATTGTATATCTTGCGTATCTTTCGGAAACTAGGGATCCGTTTCCGTCACCCCCGCGGAGATATCTGCAAGATCTCATGTACAGCAGATACTATGCGTCCCCAGTCATTGGCCCTGACCAAGCTTTGCGGTCTATCCCATGTGCAACATGGGCTGAAACATATAACCGCATATCATATAGGGATGCCCTAAGTTTAAACTACTGATAGCGATATCGGAGGTTTTGAAGGAGCTTAACCTCACGACGGCCTTCTCAGCGAAACTACAAGAGGGGTGTTGTGTTTAAGGAGATGATTAGGTATTGGGCCTGACCTAGAGCTAATAACGACAATGGAGCTGGCCTGAATTACATATTCGGGTTTACAAAAACCAGTAACATGTGGTTCAAGTGGTTCCCCTTTCAGGCTCTGGCCTTGCTTACTTGGAACATTTAATCATATTCCTCTGTCTCGCTTGCGTTTGTACAGCGATAGGAATGATCTATGGAAAAAACAGTTATATGGTGCACAGACATTTCGCCATACAATTTTACCCCCCTGTTTTTCCATAGATCATTCCGGTCGCTGTACCCTCGAAATAATCGTAGGCGCCATGTATAACCGTGGCTGAAGCTCGGGGATTAGAAAAACATGAAACGCTCACATCGCAGCAGCCCTGAATTCCTGCTACATGTGCATACAGTTTGGGTTGGGGATATATCTCCGAACCCGTACAACTGGTTTACCGTTGGTCGATGGATCCTTGAACCGATGCTCTTTTTGACACTCGCGACAAATAAAACGCAAAGCTGCGGCGGGAGAAACTAGGTTTATCCTTATGATCATTCTGATATTGTTTTTTGGCGGGCAGTTTTATAGGCAGCAGCCCACCAAGGTACATACCTACTGTGTACCTGGTAACTATATGTAGGTAGGGTCGGAGATACAGCATCTGACCAGGTGTTGGTTTTCACGAGAATATGTCTCCGTGGAAGAAGAATAAGAAGTGGATTCAGAAAATTTTAGTGGTATATCAGTTAATTCACCGAGTACTTAGGTTTGGGCACCCCGCGATTAAGGAGCTCGTTAACCCAATAACTTGCTAGTAAGCCCAACCAACCAACCAATTAGCTAACTACTTCCCGATGTCTATTCTATGTGTTGTATATTTATATACTCTATATGTGAGCCCTTATTCATCGAATCCGAGCTCTCTAACTACATGTAGTTGCTTACGGTAGTTACATATATCAGGGGAATTTATTACACTATATTTACCTTCTAGGTTAAGATCGAAGGTCCTTGCATAAGTTCCACCAAGCCACGTGAATGCCCATCGATGGAGCCGCTGATACCCGTGCTGCACGCACCACAAACAGCGGATCATGTTTGTAGGGTCCATATACTTCTTCGAGTAATACAAGAAGAGATAGCAGATCCCATCGCATCACATTCATTACTCTCCTCAGGGCCAACAGACCAACCAATCATGAAAGTCCGCGAAGGGCAAAGATATACCGCAAATGCTCGATAAATTTGCTAGCGTTATTGCCCTTTATCACACCAAAAAACAGCACTTTTGGCACTTTTTGGTGGCGCTAGCGAATTTATCGAGTATTTGCGGTACCGGGAGGTCTTTTGCTTATGCACTGGCCGACGTATTACCGACATGCATATGCCGGTTATGAGAATCTGCCACCCCAGTCCCGATTTTTGGTGGGATGAACCATTGTTGAAAATTGTAGAAGGCCCGTCACACATTTCTCCATTTGCTCCGGGTACAATTTTCCGGTTGGATGGCAGTAGCTAGGTAATATTAATTATCCTCAGCCCGGAAAACCTCAGTTTTCCGTGCTGCACATGTATGTATGTACGTGGGAGTTTAAGGCGCAAATCACGTAGGTACCTACTCATTGCATGCCATACAAAAGATAGCCTTGGCGGGGTCTTTCCCGGAAACGCCAAAAAAACTACGAGTATACAGAATTAATCTGTATGCTTTTCAGCCCCTTACCTCTTACCTGGCCATAAAGGGAATGGGTTTGACATGTTTTGTGCTCTCTAGCTCTGTCTGTTGAAAGTTACTCTATATACATCTACATGTACCACAAAACGGACCAGTAGTGAGGTGAGCCTAGACAGAGTAGATGTAAGTAAATATTTATTACTTTACGAATCTTAGAGCATGGTAGGCCAGTACCCCGAGCACCGACAGACCAGAAACGGCGGTAGTACTATATTGGTACTTTTAAGCTTTACCGGCTTAGACAACAATTTCTATTAAGTGAGGTTGGCGCATGTACAGGTGGGCCTCAATAGGAAGGCTTTGGCCTAAACATAGTGAGAGCTAACGGTTTGAGTAGGTCCTCTATTATTACTGAAGTACCGCGAGCCAATGAGACCCAGTGCATGTACCAAAACCCCAGAGACTTAGCTTGAGGACGGGGCAAGTGATCTAGTTTTATTGTCAATTTACCACTATGTCGGGACAATAGCCTCTAAAATTACCTTTGGAGGCATACATAAAGGATAATGATACTTCTTTGGGGAATGGAAGAACCTCCCTGCCTTGATCATCATGATTTCTTTGTTCGAGGGGTAGGCCGTTTTTCTGGTGTTGCTGCTTCATGGTTCGAGTGAACCCTTCCATCCCCATCTTTGCGGAGAAGAATCGCGACAAACAGGCATATGGTGGTGCGAGATGGCGAATTCAGGAAGGGGTATATTTTTATTTTCAGTACATAATAACTATAGCTACTTAACTAATTGATTAGTACATATCTAGCGAGGTCTCAAACAAGGGAGACGAGATCGCGAAACAAGCCGACGCGTAGACGTTTCAACTCACCAATATTCACCAATACGTAATTCAGGTGCCCTTCACGAAGGGGGTATATAGGGTCTGTTCATGTTGGCTGCTTGGCCATCCTATTCATACCAAAAACGCTAAAATTAAAATCCGGGGATACCTGGGAGGAGGGTTCTTGATGGTGGAGTTTATGATTGGCGCGCCCCCCCAGCAGAGTGCAACCCAGAATGTGGCACTGGTAACGGACCTACAGTACATGTAGGTATGTACCTGGTTCAAGGAGCGGGCGGAGCCTAGGATCCCACCGCAACAACAACATGCCAGCCATCAAGCTGGCTTGCAAAACTCGGATTTCTTATCGACAAGATGGTAATTGCTATTATGTAAATCGATGGACCCTGGGATGGAACCGAGCAAGAGCTGACGTTTCATTTGAAAAGATACGCACTTGCATACCGTAGCTGATGTAGGGCTTGCAAGCTTTTTTATTGTTTTTGTTGTTTTTTGCTGGGAATAATGTGCGCCGGAGAAAAGGGAAAGTCATACATGATACATCAATGAGGTTGAGTGCTTACAACAGCTGCTTCGGGCCTCAAAGCACCCAGAGAACTGGGAATGTTTTGAGGGAGTTTATTCAAGAACCTAGTGTTTGAAGTTTTTTTCTTCCCCTCTAGTTGCTGGTTGCACGTTGTGGCGGCGGAGTAATATTTAACCGTAAACGTAAGCATTGACCGTATTGGGAGCGCTCTCCGACGGCCACTTCGAGAATTTTACTACGTGTGCACATGTAGGTACAAGAAGGGATGAAAGAATTGATCAGTGCCTACAACACTGGATTAACTGCCCTGCATAGAACACGCCGGCACAAAGTCGTCCGCAGACAACAAAGCAGCATGGGCAAGAAAAGCCTCCATATGCATGCATGGACGTTAGATCAACCATAGAAAAAACGGTGATTTTTCTCTTTATCTTTCCAGGATGTTGCTTGTTAGTGTACTGCGCGTGCAGCTGTGATATAGCTCCAACTAAAACTGCTTAAGGACGACCCTCCGCACGTACCAAGTCACTCGAAACATCCTGCCTCACCTCGTGCACACACTCTGTGCCAAAAGTTTAAGCTAAATAGAATTTACTAGTTTCAGTACTATGAGGAACATCGTACCGATATACGTCAAACATAAATAGGTCGCGAAATCTTACCGAAGTGCGTGCAGTGCCAACTAGGGTCAAAGTGATGTTTTTTCTTTTTTCTCTTTTTTTTTTTTGGGGGGGGGGTGTATGTATCTACCTTAATTTACTCTCCCTAGGCAACGAACGTACTTACATACCTTACGTCTCGAGTGGGTTTCTAAATTGACGAGATCTCACCTCTAATGAAATTTCTATCCCGATATATATTGCACTAGCCTCCCCCGCTACCTGGTCCCTGTGTTTTATCTCTAAAGCTTTAATAAGGCTTAATAAGGCAACTGCCGTCAACCTCGTATAATAAACGGACACATAGATGAAAGATTTCCCTATTTTAGGTGCCTCGGTGCTGTGATAGTTGATTTGAATGTGAGTGATTAACGATGATTCTTGGCAACGGACATATACCGAATAACTGTTTGCCTCCCGACTGTGATGAAACTCTGTGATATCATGAGGGGGCTTACAGCTGCAGCCTTTTCGTGGGGTGCATTGATGACGGTTATCGGAAGTGATGACGGAGAGAGCCGCCCAAGTGTCAGGATCAATATAACTAATAGGGGAAGAATATAATTGTCCAACTATTCAGCTTGACCGGTTCCTGTCAACATGTCTCGGAGGATATCCCCCTGTCCCCCGCAAACTGATATCGTGTACATTGAAAGATCTTTTTGTACTGTGCTAATAGGCTATCAGTGTCAATGATTTCGGCTGTCTAGCCTAGCAACCGGCTATATCTAGCCAAAGTGTGAGACAAAAGTCACATTTGGGCTATATAGCGATGCTTGTTTACGGTCTAACTACCATCTTAATATATGTCATTTTTATCTCTTGTTTAAGCATATTCTTACACACCAAGGCGCATTGACCTGTGAGAATTCTGGGTCTCTGGGAGGGATATTTCAACGCCTTGTAATGGAAATATACGCCTGATATAACTACACATGTATAAATCTGCCTCATGGACCAATACCTCTGCAAACGATATCCCTGGCCGCTGGCTCAGCTGGAAAACTGCCTTGATCGATCTCAATATAGTACGTGGCTCATGATCATTCTGATGTCTTGGTCGACAGCTTGATCTGATTCAAAATCAAAATTACACAAATAACAGCACATACATGCACTCTACCCTCATCCCTAGCTATATTGCCACTCTTATTTACCAGATCACTCATATATTAGCTATCCTTTGGGCCGGGTCCGGGAGGATATGCGTCTTCGTCCCGTCGCTTAGAACTGGTTCGGGAATTCAAAGCGTTTTTGAAGAAAACCCCCTGAGACACGAAGCAATTCTTATCAAGAGGCCCGATACCTGGGTGCTGGTACCCAAATATCTACTACCGGAAAACAGCTGGTTAATTTGAGGATTTTCAGCTGAATATAGGGAGTGAGTGATTGGAGATGATGCTTGGCGCTCGGTAATATGTGGTTTTCGCGGCCGAGAATCGAACTTGCATGTAGTCTTTCAGTGTTTGAAGAAAGTCTCTGACTTGAGCGTGAGGTATTTTTCGTTCCTGAGTTGTGTGCTGGAAAGAATGCCGGCCGAAAAAAATTGACCCCATGAGATGCCAATGATCTTGATTGGATGGTTCATGATCAGGTTATGCAGTTTTTCTTGGCCTGTGATTACGTGGTCTAGAATGTAGAGTTGGCTATAGGAGTAAGAGTGGGGATAGAGCGAGTACGTACGCCTGTGAAGCAGGCAGGATACTTTCTGGCTTCTTCCTGGACCCTCACCTTTTTCCACACTTTGACGAAACAACCACCTACGCCCAGAAGCCACTCCCAAATTTTATCTTCACGTTTGCAATAGCTCTAGCCTTTTCTCAGTGCTTACGCCCACAACCCCTAAAGTCCGGTAATACAACGTTCCACGCCATCATTTGGTTCGAATTAGAGTTTTATCACGATCTCGACCTATGGTGAACTCTACCTGAGCCTGACTCGGAGTGACGACGATGGTGGTAAATAACAATATTCCTTCCTTCCAACCGTACCGAGAAGACTAATTACTCTCGAGAATTCTTTTAAGCCCTACAATGACTATAGAGGCTGGATAGTTGGGAAAGTTTGTAGTTTCAAACGCCTTGACCGAAGCTTCTCATCCTCTAGGGAGGCTCGTGTGTATATTCTCTATCCTTCCATATAAGACTATTCTACACAGTGTCTCCAATCTATCCCTAAGTTTGTATTTATGGTAGATCTCCTCTGGAGACAATCAGACATCTCAAGAACAAAGGCAGTTCAGTGCTGAACAGCGCAAAAAATGAATCTCGACACAGTTGTATCACTAATAAGCTATAATAGAATCTCGAGACTATAGGTTTTGTGCGAAGTAGAACCGACTCGGGATTTCGAACTTCATAGGGATTTGAAGAGATCAAAACTGTCTAGTCTCTCAATTCCCTTGTCATTTGACTTGCCTCGCGTCCATCGGTGTCGTTGAAAGTTTCCCGGACGGTCCTAAGTACACCTACAAGCAACTTTCGATAGATCGATGATCTAAATCTAGTTAACATCCTATCGGTAATACCACGAGATACCAAATTTCGGAATAAGAGACGGACAGCTGGATCGTTATCATCGAGTTTGCGATATTTACCCTCGTGTGCATAGATGTAACCATAGCCAAGTAGAAATTATACTATAATAGTAGTTTTATATAGATTGAGTACATATAGAATGAAGCTGACCTTTCTTGCGCTATTTGGTGTATTCATGCCTGCCAGAAACTATAATGAACCTTGGGCTTGAGGTATTTTCCACTCACGTAGGCCTAGATCGAAGAAACCTGCAGGATGTGATAGTCTATAGAAGCCCTTATGGGTGCCTGTATTCACTTCTCGTATAGTCAAGGAGACCTCTGGCCATTTTCGTATCGAGTCAAAGACTTCAATGGCCCGCCAAGGGATGTTTTCTGGTAAAGATTTCCTATGTCATTGCATATTGCTGCTTCATGCAGTCTTGAAAGCATTAAGCACCAGCTTATCGATCTGTGATCCCGTTCCCATATCATAAGATCAAGTACTGAAGCCTGGAATAAGCTCCGATTTTGAGGACACATTTCCTCAATCCCCGATCGCTAACAACCGCTGTTGGCCCCTTCGAGTGGAGGATCACGTAGATCTAGATTTCAAGTCATAAATCTCATCTCAAAAAACAGATAGCTAGATCGGATGTGCACCTATATCCCAGCTACGTCAATTTGGCGCACTTACCACCAGGCGTGCCGCCTTGTCACTTGCTGCCCATATACCTAAGGGCTTACCGATGGGGCTGCCAAATTGGTCAAGCTGCTTACCTCTCCACCACCCATTCTAAACTGGTGCATACAGAATATGTGTCTCTCAAACAAGGTGAGACAATGACAAAATCCTTCACACCCGGTACAGACGCATGGTTTTATGCACCTCTACCCCTAACTACGCGAATGATCACTGACTACTGGCAATTCGAAGCTATAGGGGTTTCGATCGTGGATACAATAAGCCAGTCTAAGTGATTTCTACCTTGGCGCGATCTCTCCTTTCCTTCATCATTCATCCTTCATCAGGAACATATGTCGAGTGGCGGTGAACAGCTGTAGGGATTCATAAACTTCTCCATATTTCTCCCAGTTTCTCGGGCCGCTCTGGGCCACTTGACTACAGCAGTTGCGGACTGAATCGGCTCCCTTTAGGGTGGTTTGCTTTTTTATAGTGTAACGCGTTCTGATCGAGTGAACAGGCTTTCTGGGGTCGTCGAGCTTTACAAACGACGCCAATCAGTGGGAGGGGCTATTTATTGAATTTAGAACTGGGCACAGCCTTTGGTTGCTCGGGTACGTTTGTACATACCTACTGCGAGTGTGGACGAGACGATGTGGTATATACCAGTACGGCGGTTAAGACAATCTTTGGGCCAACAAACCAACAATGTGACCAAATTGAACATTGAGTTCCCTCCCCGACCGCCCCTTTGTACGTAAAGCAGTTGATTTAGATAACACTTCTCATGATCCATTCTCTTGATTAGTATTCTCGTACGATTTGTGATTCTCATAGTCCCTTCATCATTCTCAGCTGCATATAAACCTGTCTCATCTGAAGAAATGAGCCTTGTGTGAGAGAAATCCCTGAGGTGATGTTACTTGAAATTCCTTCTACGCCACAATTTGCACGGTTGTCTATAGCTAGCGCATTGGGAACCAAGGGGAAATAATTAATTTCTCCAACGCGGAACCAAGTGATACTATTGGATTCAATATATTTATTTATATTGGCGTTTTCACTCCCCGAGTCTCCCCTACGGACGCCTCTTATCCCCTATGCCTGCCCAATTATCAGCCCGATGAGGATATAGGCCCAAGCCATCCGCTTTGCCAAGAGGTTTCCCGCGTATTAATTCCTATTCGGGACTCGTAAGGCAATTTATACCGAGTGATATCCTGTGATTTCAACTCAATCAATGGTAATGCTGCCTCTACTTGAATGAATAGATGGAAATATAACTCACTATATGAGTTATATGATAATATTAAAGGCTGATGAGCCCTCTTACTTTATGGCGTAAAGTTCGAAATCATCTTGATAATGAAAGGTCGACTAGGAACATTCCCTGTACATATATAGACCTAGTCGCGACTATAAGAATCCTCTATCAATATAGATCGAATGACTTTGAGTATGTGATTACATAACCAGGTGAACAGAGTGATAGCCTATGATTTAGGTGCTATCCTAATTATCCAACTAAGGTGGGCAAATATTTAGCTGAGCTGAAGATGATGCTGATTTGGGCAAACCTGTCAGGTATATTCATAGGCTGTTTATGTAACCATAAGCCCCCGCACGAAACTTAAACCATAATTTGCTCAAAATGTATCCGGCTCTAGTCAATTGCTTCCACCACACGGTATTGGAACAGGTTCCATATTCAAAAGTTGCTCGACGATAGCAGGCCTTCTTCCAAACAACGGGTAATCCAAGCCGAGATGCACCGACAGACTCTATCCAGGTCTATCTGCGGATCTGATATAGACTTGTCCTGATAATTTGTGCGATTAATAGGCCTGGCCAGGCTGTAGCACAATTTTGGTTGATCCAGTTTTTAATACGTAGCTCTTCTCGTTTTAACCTATAGTAGAAAGAACCCAGGTTGGTTGGTTTTTCTGACGAAGAATGGAGGACTCTAGTTAAAAAAACATCATGTAACACGTACCATCCGGCTTTGCCGAGAGTAATGCCATACTCTATAGACGTTATAGAGTATTCGGATAAGGCTCTTTCCGAAGAAACTTGGAAAATAGCTGCGTTCTACATCCGTAAAACGCCTCGGTACATATAAAGAATAATCTGATTACTCACTTTGCTATTTGAAACATCTCGATGACCGTGAACGGAATGGTGTGTTGCCGGATAGATTAGTTACCGACGAAATAATAATCGATTTAGATAACTCTCGCTAAGACGATTTGTCCGCCTTGAGCTGTCTAGTATGCCACATCTATATCTTTAAATTGATACCGTAAATTGATTACTGTATGCCAATATAGGCCAGCGCATCCAAAGAAAAGAAAGAGCCATTGAGACAAGCCAAGTCGACTTGGTTCAATACGGCCAGACTTATCCATATAAAGAAATATAGTGATTGAACCAAAGATCTCGTAACTATTTACCTCGGTGATGTAGCAAATCGCTCAGGTATCTGTACCGTTTGTGGACAATGAATGCCCCGCAGCTTCCATAGATCCAGATAGGGATATGGATACTGTACGTATTATCATTAATTACTTGGTTGCGCATGCTGGTATAGTGCATTAAGCTGGCACATTCTTTATTGTAGGGGTAGTTAACTAATGGCCCGTGGCACTCGTACATTCATAGCAGGCCCAGCTCACCAGTGAATGGCCTAGGAAAGCTCCACTTAATGTGGTTAAGCTTGGGTGCTGCCAGTATTGATACATTCTTCATCTGTTTGCCCTATACTAAAGTAGATAGAGACTGCCACTATATTTAATTTCGTTTAGCAAATACATATGTTAAAATAAGTAAAGGTCTAAACCCACTTTTATCACTCACGGAATGCAGATATTTCCCTGTAAGATTTGGTAAAAGAGGGAGGTACCGGTTTCATGAGTCGGTTGTGAAAGAATATATTGGAAGAATCCATTATTGTATATAGCATCTTGAGTATCAAAATCTTTAGTAGACCTTGATGAGAACTTCCGTTACCGTTATACTTTTGCCACTTTTTTTCTTTTTTTTTCTTTTGATTTAGAAAATGCCAAACTACCAACATATATGGTGGCGGTTAAAAATCGACAAACGGTGACGGTCTAGTGTGGTCGACGAGCCGAGCCGGCTCGAGATTTTTTCGCTGAAAAACACGAGCTCTTGAGGTATTATTTTCCTCATAGTAAAGATGCTGGTAATATCTTTGGTAGTTTGTTTTATAGATGTAGTATTATTAAACCCTAACCCTAGGAACATATGTTTCAATAACGAGATCTAGGATGACTTCAAGGACTAATATCTGGGACCACCAGAAAGCACAAGTCGAGCTACACTCGAGTATTTACAAGTCGAATCGATTCGAGCAGCTGTTATAACGAGCCGATTCGAGCTTTTCCTCTCACTCGTTTCAAGCCACCTCGTCGACCACACTATCAGCAGCCACCGTCACCGCCACCGTCACTCCGACTCAAACCAGACCCTGCGAAGGTAATTCGCTGGTGGAGTGGACTTGCTGCGAATGTATGTGGTGATCAAAGCACTTGATATCTCACTTCTACCCCATGAAGTAAGGGGTCGACGACTGGAGAAATTCTGCGAGTGATCCCCGGTGATTTACCTTCCAAGCGTGTGTATACCGTGAGGGATGATTTTTCCGGACCACCATCAGATTTTCCAGGAGCAGTGTAAAGACTATGGATAATATTATTAGAAAATCATAGGTTTATAGTGATAGGGGTTCATAAAGAAACGGTGCACCTATCCTTATGTATATCGATCACCAACACACACAATGTGGCCCCAGCAGAGACTCTGCCAATTAGTTAGTCCGCCTCTCCTTCCTAAGGATCAGTGTATCTAACCCCGACGGCCCTAATGATGGCGATGATGAAGCCAACGTTGTTGTTGGTGATGGTGGCGAAGTTCAGTAGTTGTCTTAGCGACGACGACCGACGTGGTTGTCTAAGACTTGGCCGCGAAGCCAAGACCCTAAAGCTGATGCAATGACCTCCCCACGAAATTAAAAAATGAAAAAAGCAGTAACCTTAACCCATCAAAATCACCCAACGTACCTCCCATCGACAAACACACGCCAATATATAGATGAACAACATTAACAAGATATGTCCATCTAATTCATTGCCGGCTATGAGACCAGACTCCGCCGCACAGGAGCGAGAGAAAGTTCAAGCGGGTGATATCTCATGACTGCATCTTCCGCCGAGACCCCACAATTCATAATTTCATGTCTATCTTTACACGTAGGTGGACAAACCAAAATGACTCCATGAGATAGTTAGCTACTACGTAGCTTATGGACAGATACGATAGTTCATATTTCGTCGTTTGCTCCATTCTTGTGATAAAGTATCGATGGACTGCTTACTCTACATACATGTAGCTACATCTATAAGCCGCCCCCAGTAATTTGGTTACTCCATCTCCCTATACATATTTAGTAGGATCGATGCTTAGATTGCATTGTATCTCCCCAATCTTCATATCCATCTTCATCTCAAAGCCTTCATCCTCGACCTATAGCCGCTAGCTACCTACATGTCTATCCCTACATACCCCCACAATTAATGTCCTACCCTACCCTCCACCACTACCAGTCCCTCAGAGCACAGCTCAAGAACAACACACTACACATTTATAAAGAAGACCTATGTATCCTCCCGAGCTCGTTTAGCAGATATTGACTACTCTATATATACATAACTATTATCACGCATAACCCCCCCCCCCCCCCCCAGCAACATTTCTGGACTAGCTACATCCTGCTTACCTGAGAGACGGGGACAGCCAGAGAAAACGTAGGACAACACCATACAGCCGAGTAACTGCTGGACTGAGCTAGGTTGGTATCTCTAAGGCCAAAAATATACGGAGCGAATTCCTGCGATGGAAACTTGGGCTGGCGAGGGGAAGTAGCGAGACACCAAACGCGGGCAAGGAGCTAGCTAGAGATGCGATGGGGAGACTTAGGGGAGCAAGGGGAAAATTAAATTAGAAAGGAAGGGAAGGGACAGGTGCTAAAATGTGATATGCAGGGCGAACTACATTCTTTGTGCCAGATTTGACAAATCTTTTCTTTCTTTTGTTCTACTAGTTTTATTTGTTATTTTTTTAAATTTGTACTGGTTGATAGGGTTCGTCTCTTTTATAGATTATAGCCTCCGGCTGCATACGAGTAATGAATCAATCAATCAATCAATCAATCAATACGTTCTGCTTATGATTTAAACAAAAAGAAAAAGAAGAAAAATGTATCCACTTCAACAGGGTTAGGGTTTCCACATCACTGCTATCAATGATCAAAACAACCACTCCCACGTATTTACCTACACGACACAGACAGCCACAACAGCAACTACTGCACCGCCATCTAACACCCCTGCACCGCCATTTAACACATTACCAAGACAGAAGTCACCGAAGCACAGCCAAAGAACAATATTTAGCAACTACCAGATGCCTATTTAAATTTTTCCACGTACATGTCCACCTCATAAAACCATTAAGTCTGCCACCCCACCGCCCTATGTATATAAAAAAAAAAAGGTAGAAATAAAAATCCATAAAGAAAAAGCCGTATTCTATCCGCTCCCACAGAGAAAGTCCAGAAAAGAAACCAACAAAAAGAAGAATATAAAAAGAAAGGTATGATAAATCGCCCCCCTCCCCCACCACAAACAAGCCAGAAAAGGACCCGTCGAATCATGCATCAAAAACATATAACCGTCTATTTTCAACATAAAAACAAAGGAAACCCACAACACTCTCCGCCAAACAAAGATTTAGCGTCTTGCAAAGTTGAGATATCTCGACTACAAAGTATGTTAGTGAATTGCCCATACAACCCTGGAAAAGAATAGAGAACTTACCCCTACAAACAGAATAATCAAGTTCGACGCACAGAAAGCAATGAGGATACCCATGTCCCTCCATCGGTTGTCGTACGACAGCGCCAAAGGTGTATAAAACTCGTCTCCGACACTGTAAGCACAGTAATCGCAAGATCCGGTCGCAGTCAAGTTCCTGATGTACCCGGGAGCAGCGGCCATGAACTTGCCAGCATAGCTCTCGCAAGTCTCGCCGCTTGGGATCGAGAACGTGTTGTACTCGAGCTCCGCGCAGGTAACAGGAAGGTCGTGAAGCTCAGTGACGATCATACCACCAATGAGGCGGGTGAAGGGGTCGAGCTCGTACAACCAGGACCTCCAGAACTTGGGCATGCTGGGCTTGGGAATCGTGACACCACAGAAGAGGGCGAAGGTGATGATGATGAACGGGTTAAGGAGCGAGGCCAAGAACGCGTTAGGAGTCAGCGCAGCAACCATCTGAGCGAGAGTGACAGAGAACATCTCGGTGATGAGGACCATGAGGAACTGGTAACCGGCACGACTGGAAACGGTGCTGAATCCGGGAGGGAAGTAGAGGCAGACGTAGAAACCGACGGCGCAGATGATGCTGTACGGGATCTCGGCGACGACCATGGACAAAGCGAAGGCGAATTGACCGTACATCTTCGACGACTGTTCACGGTAGAAGATCAGACGTGCCATATCGTACTTGGGTTCGACCTGGGCGAGAATGAGCGACGGCAGGATGGTGACCTGGAAGAGAACGAAGACACGGTACTGAAGGCCGGAACGGGAGTCATCGAGCTGCAAGAAAACAAGACCGGTGAGAAGGGCGATGGCGACATGGTTGAAGAGACGAGTGAAGCCATAGTTAGGAGTACGCCAGAAAGAAAGGTTAGTACGCTTCATGACCATGCTGATCTGGAAACCAAGCGGTGTAGCGTATTCCTTCTCATCGACAACCGGGTTGCTTCCAACATCCGCAATACGTTCATCCTTCATGCGCACAATTTCAGCCTTGACGTTTGCGAGTTCCTCGGATGTCCTCCAGATGTCTGCCCAGTCACGGTTACCAATACGGGGAGCCTGGCCAGCACCAATAGCATCCAACATCCACTCGGCAGGGTTAGCAGTAGGAGGACAGTGGGCGCCGTGCTTGCGGAAGTACGACAAGAGGACATCAGCATCCTTTCCGATATCACCAAAGTAGACACAGTTACCACCACGCTGCAACATCAAAAGACGGTCAAAGTTCTCGAAGAGGGAGGCGTTTGGCTGATGGATGGTGCACAGAATAGCTTGACCAGCCTTGGCCAACTTCCTCAAGAAACGGACGATGTTGAAGGCGGACTGGGAGTCGAGACCGGAGGTAGGTTCATCCAAGAAAAGCAAGAGCTGGGGCTTAGCGGCAAGCTCGACACCGATAGTAACACGCTTGCGCTCCTCGACAGCCAAACCGGAAGTAGGGTCACCAATGATAGCATCCGCAATGTTCTCCATCTCCAAAAGAGCGATAACCTCCTCGACGTAAGCATCCTTCTCCTCCTTGGAAACCTCAAATGGCTGGCGAAGATAGGCAGAAAACCTGAGGGCCTCTCTGACGGTCTGAGTGGGCTCGTGAGTGTCCAGTTGCTCGGCGTAAGAAGTTCCTCGCTGGAAAGCAGTGCCCTTCGGCATACCATCGACAAGGACATCACCAGTGATCACGCCAATACTCTTCCTGCTAGCCAACACATCCAAAAGCGTAGTCTTACCAGCACCAGAAGCACCCATGAGCGCAGTCAACTGGCCAGGCTTGACATATCCGTAAATCTCATTCAACAGGCGGAGCTGACCACCGGGAACAGGGACCTCGTAGACCAGGTTCTCCCAGGTAAGGACTGACTTTGACTCAATGTTAAGACCAGAATCCTCAGCAGCGGATTCCGTCTTCTGGCGTCTGCGCTGCTTCTTCTCCTCGAGCTTCTCGTTGAGCGACTTGCGCTCGGCATTCTCCTTGGCATAGTATGTGACAGTCTTTCCACCAGCACCGAAAGAGAAGTACTCTCCGAGAAGGGCGTTGGCAGCAAGGAAGGCAGCGATCAAAACGATAATGATACCAAAATTGCGCCAGAGATCCTTTGGCTGGTAGTTGTATGAGAGCGAGATGTAAGACCCACCATCGATCTGGTCAGAACCAGGCCGAGAGCCAAGAAGAGTGCAGGTCTGGTAGACAAGGTTGTTGTAGCTAGAGCCAGAGGGAATAAGCGACTCGGCACCACATGTGAGCGTCAAACGCTTGAACTCGTTCATCATAAGCGCTGCAAAACCAAGACCAAGACCATTGATATAGAAGATCCATGAGACCCACTTGCCCTGAGCAGGGTAGGGAATCATATATCCGGAAGTCAAGACAAAGAGTGTGATAATGATGGCAGCAAACTTCATCGCATAATCGAAATCAGGACAGACACAACCGATAGTTCTGAAGAAGAGTGTCATAGCCAAGTACCCAGAGATGATAATCAAGAAGAAGGTGAAGAAAGCGCCAGCATCCCGAACAAGCCCACACATGAAATAGACAATGATACTGAATACCATAATCTGCGCTGATGCGAAAATCAAATCGACTCCAATCTGCGCAATCCATAATGCCGACGGCCGATGAAAGGTGTATGCCTTGTGCTTGTTGACAATTTGCCGACCCATCATAGTAGAGGCGAGCTCAGAGAAAGCCTGGAAAGCGTTGAACAGAAGTGCGATAAACAGAAGACCACCACGAGTGAAAGCACCAGCAGACGTCTTTGGGAGATCGAGATAGAGAGTACCAAGGACGATAGCAATAATCATAGAAGTAATCCAGGAAACGGTAAGAGAGAACTTGTCCTGCCACTTGAGCAAGAACTGTCTCTGAGCGAGCGCCCAGACCTGAGAGTAGAAGGGAATGGTGTAGACGGAAGACTTGTTGGCACCTTTGCGCTTCTCCTCAGTGACAGCAACCTCAAAGTCCTCGTAACTCTGGGCACGGAGCTGCTCACGGTACTGCTCCATTTCCTGGTTGAGGCGGACGTAGTGGGGAGACTTGTGGAAAGCCTCCTCAAGAGCCTGCGGGTTGGAGGGAACGTCGCGTTCGCTGCGGCCGGGGGCATATTCACGCTCGAACTCGTCGGTACACCCAGTGAGGTAGTCGGGGGTGGTCTGACGAGGACGAGGCAAGAAACCAAGACCCTCAAAGTAGGCACGACCTTGGTCAGTGGGGCCAAAGAAGACCTCCTTTCCAGCATCGATAACAAGAACCTTGTCGAACTGTGAGTAGATGTTCTCGGAAGCCTGGTAGAGCGAGACGAATGTGGTGGTTCTGTAGATGTTGGTCATGATACGGAGTGACTTGACATAGTCGAGCGCAGTCGAGGCGTCTAGACCACGAGTTGAGTTATCCCAGCAGCAGACGGTTCCCTTGGTAATCATCATCTCGGCGATAGAGACACGCTTCCTCTCACCACCAGAGACACCACGGACGAATGCATTACCGACAATGGTGTCGACGGTGTGCTCGATGTTGAACATCTTGAGGAGCAGCTTGATGATCTTGTCCTTGAAATCAGCCTTCGACATTCCCGCGGGCCTCTTGCCGGGGGTTTTTGTGTCCAACGCAAAGCCGAGAGTCTGCCCAACAGTCAAGGTGGGGTGGTGAACGTCGTCCTCCTCGTTGTAGACAGCCTCTCCCCTGTACCGCTTGGAGAATGTATCTGCGCTGAACTTTCCATAGAGAACCTCCCCGTCGACCTTTGTGTATCCTGTGCGCTGGTTGGCAATGACCTTCAAGAAAGTTGTGCACCCGGATCCAGGACGTCCGAGGACGAGAACCATTTCACCGGGCTTGACAACACCGCGGAAGCCATTGAGAATGTCGAATTCACGACCCTTCTTATTGAGACCGAGTATGGAGGATGCGGTTGCGAAAACATTGAAGAAGCCGACAACTGCATCGGGGAAGGTTGAAATAAAGTTCTTGACACCACCGATACCAGATACCGTGAGGTCTTGCCAGATGACACCTATTATTGCCGAATACTGATTAGCAAAACTACTCAAAACTATGCTCACACCACAACCACAACCACAACCACCGTTACCAAAAAGAATAACCAAACATACCAATGTGCTTCGGCCTAATTCCTGCAGCTCTCTCCTCATTCTCATCACCCCTCAAATGCGCTTCCAAATCAAACTGCTGCGCCGCAGCCTCCTCCTCCCCAAGCTTCTCCGGGTCACCACCCTTGTGGCTCTGGCTCCTCGACAGTCTGCGTGAGTGCCTACTCGTCGTCTTTGACAGACCCGACAGCTGCCTACTCATCTCCTGAAAGTCCGCTTCGGCGGCGGCAACGTCGACGCCATGGCCCAAGTTTGAGTCTCCACGCGGGTTCTGCTGGCGACTGGTCTCAATATCGTCGACGATTGTGTCACCCGATGTTGAGGTTGCCGTTGAGTGCGGTGGCAGTTCCGACATGATTGCTGAAGGTGGTGGTGCGTGAGGTTGTACTATGTTGGTGGTAATTGTTGCTGATTATATCTATATGTGGTGTGGTATATGTATAAATATGGTTGTGAAATATTAGGGGTGCTAGATGATATAGATATTTGGCTATTCTCCCCGGGTATTAAAGAGCGAACGAGTTGGATTTCGATTAAATAAATAAGTGATAGGAATTAGTTGGAGAGCCAAAACCACCTATCTGCAATGCAATAGAAGCAAAGAATAGAAAGATGAAGTAGGAAGGAAAGGGAAATTGAGAAAGAGGAGGGCGAAGAGGTTATCTATATGTAGAGCATGGCCATAGTCTTCGTATGGGGGGTAAGGAACAGTAATGCTGGGGAGGTGGTACGGGGGATACGGGGGGTACGGGGGATACGGGGGGGTTCCAGACATTCTTGCCCCCCCGGAAGCGAGAGAATTTACCAAGTCCACCCACATCCATATCCATATCCATATCCATATCCATAGTGGGGCTCTATGAGATTTGATCTAATAATTCGGGAACACCACATCCGAAGACCCAAGAAGAGGTGGGAAAAAAGGCTGGCTGCATGCATGCAAGGTAGTGAATATTAGCTGTATGTAGAGCATGTAGTTAGACTGCAGGCGGCTTTCGGCCAATAACCTCTAGCTTGGCTGGGGGTTAGTAATTAGTAGGAGGGGACCCTTGCTGACTTATGACTCGGGAAAGGTCTATCGGCCGCAAGAGAAGCATCAATCGAACACACACACACACACACACACCCAAATGACCAACCCAACCTGCATGAACACTGATCCACCATGAGTAACAACCACACCAAGAAGAGCGTTGTGGTAGTCATACCCAATATTACACATCTCACTGTACCTGAATCCAGCCAAAAGCTAACCCCCATAATCAACCTCATACATCCATAACCCCATGGCCATAGAACGGAGATTCTATGATCCGCGTTAGATGTACCTACCACATACATGCACACGCTCACAGAGAGGGACGTAACCTACCCGCGCTAATCTAACGTTCTCAATTGTTCCTGTAACAGATCTCGGGATATCAGATTTCCGGGAGTTGCATATACATATATCTGGATAACGGAATATTCCTTTCCCTGGAGGTTCCAAAGGTCAATTGGGAGGTATATGGCAACTCTATGCATATTAATTGAGCTTATTGCAATTCGTATTCCTGCATACAGGAAGGTATCTACATACCAATTGATTGAGCGCATTCGTTGTTGTGTTGCATGGCTATAGTCAAAGCTCCCACTTCATCAATTGCTGTTGAGATTGACCGATGGCAGGCTGTCCCCAAATCCAGAACTCCAGCTTGATAACCGGTTATCTCCCACACACGCACATCGGTACTACACACACCTGTAAACAAAGCAAAGTAGCCACGAACGTCATTAGCGCGCACCCACGGATAATTCCTATCCGTGTTTCGTGTTTCATAAGGCGGCGAAGCTTTTTCTCTGCTGAGTAGGTAGTCTGACAGGCAAATTACATAGAAGTTTTCCCTGCCCTAAGCCCAAAGCATACTCGGCGGCCAAAAATCTCCCCGGCGCGGCGATGACACGACAGGCATTCGTGGAGCGAAGTCTGCCCGACGGGCACGGTAAATTGGGGGGGAGGGGGGGTTGCTGCAAAAGAGTACGTAACTCGAGGTGCATGGACCAGGAAGGTAGGATTTTCTATGCCTCCTCCTCCTCCTCCTCCTCCTCCTCATCCTCCTCATCCTCCTTCTCCTTCTCCTTCTCCTCGGCTGGCTCATGCTGCATGTAGGTAGACGGACAGGTATCAGGCACTCTATTCCTCGTGTGGCTGTTGTGTTCCGTAGATCCAATTCACAGATTGATTCCAATATCTCCCTTCCACTGACTTTTTCGTAGCTGGTACACATACCTGGGAGCTGATAGCCAGCCTACCGAGAATACTAGCGTCCCAAAGAGCATAAGTACCTTGATTTTCCCTTCATCTCTCTTCTAGCTTCGATCGACTCTGCCCATATTCATAGAGAGAGAGAGAAAAAGAAGCTTCTTCGGAAACACTTCTATCCGCTATGCTCAGGTAAGACACAGAGACAGAAAACAAGGGCGTTGTTGATTCATAATCGCTTGGCACTGAAAGAAGAAAAAAGAAGAAAAACCCCCCCCCCCCCACCACACGGTCCACACCTATCGGATGTCGGATACGGCGCATCCGTCAACCCTACATCCTTAAGAGGCCAAGACACAAATTTTATCTGAGAGCCGCTTATGGTACCGTATCTGCTGTAGCGCCTCTTTTGCTTATCTGCGGTCTCTCTCTTTCTATCTCTCTGTTTAGTTCTGTTTGATGACATTGAGATTCTGAAAGCTAGGGGTTTCCTTGTTTGTACATAACATTCCCTTGAGCTGCATGTATCTACATACCTACATGTATGCATGACTCGGGAGGATGAATGGAAGGGCCAAAGAAGCCTCCTATTCGGCCCCTTTCCCGATATCGTGTAATTGATGATATAAGATCCGGATCCTATCGCAGCCATCCATCATTTGTCCGTCAGAAGGATGTTCCGATGCCTTGTTTCCTCCCGCATAAACACCTCTCTACTGCCGTGTAGCATTGGCAGTGAGTGAGTGGCATTGTAGCGCGCAGCCAATCGGCAAACTTCCCCTTCCACATTCTTCAACACATCGCAGTTCGTCATGACCAACCCACTCACTTACTCACTAATATTCCCGGTGACTCTTAATCCGGCTGTTCATAACGTTGAAATAAGAATAAGGATAAGGTCAAGGTGCAATTCCGCGCATGTGGTGGTGTGTCATGATGTTATTGCACCAAGGAAGACTCAGATCCAGTTGAGATGGACAGGGTTGGCACTGGAGAGATAAGAGTGTGGGTAGATGGATGGATCCGGGTAGTGATTTAGAGAGTACACAAAAAGTGACTTGCGCCTACCATGGGCTACATACAAAACCTACCTGTCGGCTTCGACCCAAGCGCCCTTAGAGAGGGCCAAGATTCAAGGCTTTCATGCACTCAGGTTCCTGTCCCCATGTATGTAGCTGTAGCCAACTCGTCGACTTCGCACATGCGGTTCGTTGGCTGCCTTCCTGCCTGCGGTTGAGGTCGAAGCATGTGCTAGCTCGGTACATACATGTATAAGCTATAAGTGAACACCACAAAGGCGGCCATTGAAGTCGAACATAGACACCGCCTACTACATGCAGTACAATTACTCACGGGGTGAAGGCGGATCCTGTCTGATGGAGGTCGGGGATATTTTGAGGCCAATAGCAGAGTGAAGTTTGAGACGCAAGGTAAATTACTGCAAACACATGTACCGGTACAACTATCAGACAGTATCTACTGTCACTAGGTGAACGACTGTAACGATTGTAGGTACATTTGTGTTCAAACTCGAGTAATGGCATCCACGGGAACCAGGTAATCCACTGGTCTAAAGAGGGAAGGAGGATGTTCGATTGATTGATTGTGGTTGTCCGGTCCTTGTAATTAACGAAAGTTTCACATTCCAACTTAAGAGTAGATTACATGTATGTATTAATTCTCCACAGTGAGGGAGCTAGTTTAATTCTTTCGACGTGTCCTTCACTGGAGACGAATTAACCTGCTTGGTAAAGGGCCAAACCACCAAAACCCAAAGCCAACTCCAAGTCTTAGTCTTAGGTCCCATGAAGCTTCTGTGTAAGTACAAGTACATGTAGTACTGTGCATCTCTGTACATATAATCAATCCCCCTTCTAGTGCCTCAGGTGCCGCCATTGACAATGTTTTCAATCGCATCAAACCTTAGTATGATTTACGTATATATCAGAATCCGTTAGTCCTCCCCGACGGCCATCAAGCAACAATATCAACTCCGTATCCCATCTGTAATTACTCATCCAGCTGCAGTACTATAAACCAATTGTACCTACATTCATGCCGTATCGGTGGCCAGGAGCTCCTCTATGGTAGATATTACATGTTTGTAGCTAGCTACATGTAGTCCCTAATTGACGTGTGGAGTACGTATATACGCTGTACTCGCCCTAAGCTAACTTCCTATCGCGGCATTAAGTACCCATTATCAACAATTGTCCCTGCCTGCGGTGGAAACAGAAACATTACTCCACAGGCATTCTCTCCCACGGCATCACGAGTACCCGTGTAAGACCACTCCCGGAATACAAGCTTCCTGTGCATGTGCTAATCCAACCACAACCCCCCTTACCTTGATCATTTCCAGCAACCACCGATACCAACGTGCAACACCAAGACAAAATTAATGCACTCTCCCAATTGATGACTCGGAGTCGTGGCCGTTACTTCGTATTACGCAAATGTACCACTCTCCATTTGCTCTGAATGACACACCCGCACCCACACCCACCCATCGGCCTCACGTGTGCCCTTTTTTACTCATGTGTGCGATATTACATGCAGCTAGGCGGAATATCTCATTGTCCGAGTCCACACAGATCGGGAACGGGGGTGGGCGTATCCGACAGTGGTTGCCCTAGGTACGGAATCCCGATCATAACCCTGGCCCTGATGGAAAAGGAGCTGAAGGATACGTTTGATTTGAGTTGATCGGATTGGTGAGTTGAGTGAGTGCATGAAAAACATAATTGTTGCTAAGATATGGGATTTCATATGTACGATGTTATGAAAACCTCGTGCAGCCGCGAGACAAAGCCGCCGCCGCGATTTCTTTGACTCAGCTCTGACTCTACTCGTATTTCGCTGACGTTTGTGGACGCGACTGATATTGCATGCCATACAAAAATACGCCAAGCTCATGATTTTGGGTGTATGCAATAATAGCCCAGTTCAAAAACGTCAGGGAAAAACGAGTAAGGAAGCCTGCGGACTGCGGCTACTCTGCGCTTGCGAAGAATCGGGGGGGGGGGGGGGGCGTTGATATCCGAGCGCAGACATATGCATGCGTAGAAAGGTGAGTGGTGGTTAGTGCAGCATCCATGAGTTGTGGTCCGTGGCCATGGCCAGTACTAAAGGTTCAATTACGACCTGATATGGCTGCTGTCGTTCATGGGCTATTGACGGGCACTGGGTGTTGACGAACGTGGGCCTTTTGACCAATAATTGAAGGCAAAACTGGGCTTGGGTGTCTCATTTTCGGCTTGTCCGTCAACACCCAGTGTCCTTCAATACCCCGTGAACGACAGTACTCAAGAGAAATGATTATAACAAACAATACTACTGATCCAATCCGTGCCTGACCTTCCGACGCTACCGGCACCGTCGTCCTCTTTTGTGATTCAATCATGGGATATCACTCGACTTTGTCGTTGTTTCCGGAAATGTAGGTTTCACCGACGAAGAAGCAATACGACGAAAAATCAACCTTGTATTAAATGCACTTGGTTACATAATGGATTTCGGAGTAAGCCTATACGTGTAAATACCGTTCTGGTCTGGGGGCGTCCCCTGATGACATTGCCTGCGCGCGGACACATCGCGCAACAATCAAACACCCGATAGGCGTAATTATACAAGCACTCCCCCAAGCTTACCCATAGCACTCAAATACCCGATTCGATAGGACTGCGGCTTCATTTGAACTGTCACTATACTCCGATTTAAACGCGTGCTGACGATGAATAATCACATCAAGATCCATCCCTTGACAGCCACTGGTAGATACTCCAGTGCAACATTGCAAACAACCCAACACGTTGAGGATAGATGTTTGCTGTTAATTCGCCGACCCCTGTCCTGTCATAACTGACAGGTCGGTAGCATAGGCCGAGTGACCGCTAATGATTGTGTGCACTGCCGATCCAACCGCAAACCCTAACCCACTCCAGCTGTCACCAAGAACGACCCCTGCCGCTCCATTCCAGTGTTTTTAAATACATACCCGATTTGAAGGCTTAATTGTTCTACGATAACGACGTTATCTTATCCATCCAGTCACGGCGTAGTCAGCCGTTTTATTACGGCTTGCTGGGTAGCCCCTGACGAGAATGAGCTCGCTCGCTTGCTCGAGAGCCAGAAATCAAACTCCTTTTCTAATGGCCGTTGAGCGGAAACAGACCTTTAGGAGGGTGCATATAAAGATACAGGTAGCTCCCTATGGTCCAGCTGAGCTTTCCACCATGTCCCATGTCCATATGGCCCTAAGCTTCTCTGCCTCCAGCCATGCCAGCTCGCTTCGAGTTCTTCTATCAGTACGATTCCTGCAGCGAAATGCCGCTCCTACAACGCACGACAAACGCCGGCGCGCCCCAGTTTCTCATTTCACCAACATTCCGAGCTCTCGTGGGAATCGACGACCATCGGCCTGAATATCAATGTCCCCCGAGGTAGTCCGCCCATGTACCCAATCCGGCCAAACCGCAGACCATCGTGATAATGATAGTCCATCCTACAAAACATCTGCAATGATTACTCACCGCACAGCGCGGCCCGGACCCAGTCCCTATGCGTACGCCTCAACCGATTGAAACACCACTCCCAATCAATCCCTAATTAGTGCAACACCTTCAAGAATTCCACTGAGCAAGTAGACGGTATTATCAATCACCATATATCCGCACACGCAGAAAAATGTTTCGTTTCGGCGGTGTTTGTCATATCTAGGTAGCTCGCTGTGCACCGTAAACGGAACTCCACTGCCCACCCACTCCTAGGAACCTTGCACACCTATTTCCCTGCAGCCCCAGGCCCAATAAGCTTACATACCACACAGCCAGCCCGCAGATCCCCACGGCACATTAGTGAGTAATCAGGTCGATATATATTAGCCCTTCCTTCCATCCTTCTAGCTAGTAGTTTTAATCACCTAATCGCACCATCGCGGCGTAGGGGGAGAGGAACTTGGTGTGTGCCGTTTGCCCCTATTTTTGGTTGGTGTCGGCCCATGCCTTGGTTTTCGGGATCGGGATGCCGTGGTGAACCCCTTTTCGCCGGCGCTAAGCTAGCCCCTTTCCGGTTCTGCAACGAGAACCACTGGCGCCCCTCGAGTGATCTATGAATAGAGCCCCAATATCGTACGGACCGTGGTAGAAAGTAGCTGGAATTAGAAAAGTCTCTAGCGTGAAAAAATAAAAATAAAAATCTCATGTCCTATGTCCTATGTCCCCCTTTCTTTCAATCAAAGTGTTCCCGATTCCGAACCCGTAGCCGTTCGTAGAATGCCGAAATAATACGCAAACCCGACCGAGGTGTTATCGTTGCCGAAGCCACTGCCGTCTTGGGTCGTGGTGGGGCGTGGATAACCTAATCCTTAATCCTCCCACACTCGAGACTGTTGTTGTAGCTAGTGATCATTGACCGCCTTATCCCTCCCTAGCTGTATCCAGGTAAAATATCCCCAGTATCTCAATACCCCAATATCCCCCCATATGTTCCGTCCATCACTATCGCCACTACAATATGAGCGTATTGAAAGCAGCAGTCGTCCCTTGCATTAGGTGGAGATAGTATTGTAGAAGCCAATGTGGTGGGTGGGTGGCAGCGCGGGAATTTGTAGTAGATAGAGCCCAATACTCATAGGCCTAATATAGCCAAAATTCAACTCCAAGTTGCTGTCTGCCCTACCAGCCACGATTCCTGATGCCATAAATTGAAACCCCGATCTGTACTTCCTTCATTAGCACTCGCTATCGATCGGTGCCCCAGGACGGCCAATGTTTGCCCTCTGTCGCTCCCGAGCCAGCCCGAACACCATAAACAAACCCATGCCCACCCAACCCACTTCTATGCGTGGGCGAGCGAGCAGCTGTTATATATCCAGCTGGATTTTTGCACTTTCATGTCGCTCCCTCACAGGAGCAACATATACAAAAGAAAAAACAACACAAATTGATCACCGGCCCGGGTGTTTTTACTCATGAGGAATGTGGACTCCGTCGGAAATGAAACATTTGCAAATCGGCCGGAGGAAAGAATAAAAAAAGATAAAGACATGTACGTAGCTAGGCATCATATACGGTCGATCGGAATATTCGGAAAGAGCTCACATGTATCATGCATCACTCGATCTCGGGGGTTAGGAGGGGGGGGGAGATTTCCGTCTACGAAGATCATCAGAGGATTCGTCGTAATGTTGATGCGATCGGAGCTTCTGTGAATGATGGCGTGTGCAGCTGCTGCCACGAGCTATAGATCTTGGATATGTAGCGATTGCATAGCTTGGATATTGAGATCTATGTATCTAGATCTATATTACAACTAGGTTATAACCGCTACGGTGGACTGCTATGTCCTGATGCTCCAAGATCTGTGAGCTTGGAGGAGAAGGAGGAGGAGGAGGAGGAGGAGGAGGAGGAGGAGGAGGAGGAGGAAGAAGGATCTGTGTCTCTATCCACCGATCCAAGCTACCCAGCTAGTAGCCATTCCACCAGCCAAAGATGCACTTATTCCTTTCTTCATCACGCTCCATCACTCGAGTTCTCTGTTAGATGTTGAGCTCCTTAATCCCGAATGTACGGCAACAACCGTTTTCTCTAAAAGGAGGATGCCGCCCCCTAAACAAAAACGCAATTCCCCAACCGCGTAATAGCAGCTACATTTAAGCCAAATCTCACGACTGACACGCAAATAACACACAGTACCCACAACTCACGAGAGCTAAAACATCGTGTATTGCCATAGAACATCTCTAGCGCTGGCAATTGCAGAGTCGCGCTATGACCATCCAGTTGACATTGACCCATATATTCTGCCATGCATGTATGTATGGCATGCAGGCAACGTGCGAACGAGAGCCCCAAACCAAAGAAACGGTATCTCCGCTTATATTAACTAACCTTAATAGCATTGACACACATCAATCTACCTCTCCATGCATCTCAATCAATCCCCACCCCTAGTCCCCCTTTTACCGGGTGCTTAGCCATCCATATGGGCGCAGGAACAGAAATCCGCCTCTAGATTTGCCCTTGGGTGCTGCTGCACACTCACTTCGGTCGCCTGTCCTCCTCTTGTCTCTTGAGGCTTGCCTCCTGGCTCGAGGGGGAAACTACACTGCGGGCGCACAACTCCTATTTTTTTTTTGTTCACGAGGTCTGTGAGAAACAACTCCCGAGCTCGAGCTGCCGTATGGGAAAAGGGTACTGAAGGCGTGTGTAGGTAGGTACAGTGCTTCTATAGCTACTCTACATATATGGATAGGAGAAAGACATGCGTTGTCTAGCCCTACACACACTTGAACTTGCGATCTTCACCTGATCCAACAAGAAGGCACAAAAAAACTGTGCAAGATCTGATTCTCAACCGTTTTTTCCCATGTCGCCACCGAAGATCAAGAGGGGGAACGAAAGGAAGGGGAAAAAAAAAAAAAAAAGGGAACTTTCCCAACGACTTTAGTATAGGGCAAACCGACAGTATTGAAGCTATTCGGAATCGGAGATAAGGGGGGATGCAGATCTTCAATGCGGAGAGGGGACCCGTGTGTCTAAAATGTCTTGCCCGGCGACTCCCGTTCGGCGGCGGCACGGGGGACATGCTCAATCAGCGCTCAGCCACCGTTGATCAGGTACCGTTTTCGGTGCATCGAAATAAATCTCTACTACTACATACGAGTTTGCTATGCTGTCTCAGAAGGCAAAAAAAGAACAATTACCAACTACTGCAGGAACGAGCATGTCTAAGTTTTCTTTTGCGGGTTCCTGAATGAGCTTCAAAGGGCCAATGAGCCTTCGTGGAGGGAATATATAGTGAGTGACTTCTCCCCCGAATCTGTTTCTTCGTTCCTCATCAGCTTCAATCCAGCTCGACCATTCCACATTCTTTATTCCACCCTCTCCCCCCCTCCGAGGTTCGCTCTTTACTGACCTCTTATCATTCTCCAAAATATAGACACTCCTTTTTCTATAATTTCGCTTTCTATTACACATTCATAAAAGTATTTTTTATTACTCAACAACCTAATATAATCTTTAAAAGATGCGTTACTCTATGGTATTGGCAGCTATTGTCTGCGCAACAACTTTCGTCTCCTCCGCGCCCTTGCCCCACGCCCCCGACGTCGCTCTCCCTTGCATTGATGACTGTGTCAAGAATCTTGTGGGAAACAACGTCAAGAACAACGCCGACGGTCTCGAGCTTCCAAGCGGGTCTGATGTTTCCAGCGGTGGAGCTCCTCCCGTCCCCAACGGCGGTCCCACCCACCCAGATGGCGGTCTTCCATCGGCACCAACTGCCCCGGGCTTCCCCCACCCAGATGGCGGTCTCCCATCGGCACCAACTGCTCCGGGCTTCCCCCACCCAGATGGCGGTCTCCCATCGGCACCAACTGCACCGGGCTTCCCCCACCCAGATGGCGGTCTCCCATCGGCACCAACTGCCCCGGGCTTCCCCTACCCAGATGGCGGTCTCCCATCGGCACCAACTGCACCAGGCTTCCCCCACCCAGATGGCGGTCTCCCATCGGCACCAACTGCACCGGGCTTCCCCCACCCAGATGGTGGTCTCCCATCGGCACCAACTGCCCCGGGCTTCCCCTACCCAGATGGCGGTCTCCCATCGGCACCAACTGCACCAGGCTTCCCCCACCCAGATGGCGGTCTCCCATCGGCACCAACTGCTCCGGGCTTCCCCCACCCAGATGGCGGTCTCCCATCGGCACCAACTGCTCCGGGCTTCCCCCACCCACAGGGCGGGACGATTGCTCCAGGATCCCCTCTAGTACCCGGTTCGGCCGACTCTGTGAACACCCCTCATGCACCCAACGTCCCGGGTGGTCCCCACGATGTTCCCCCAACCGGCGGCCTTCCCGGTGTCCCAGGTCTCCCAACCGGCGGCCTTCCCGGTGCCCCAGGTCTCCCAACCGGTGGCCTTCCTGGTGCCCCAGGTCTCCCAGCCGGCGGCCTCCCAGCTCCATCTGGCGGTGACTCTGATGGCGGTGATCATTCAGCCCCAGGCCTAGATGGCATGCCGGGCCAGTCCAACGAGTCCAATGGCATTAACGTTGTCCAGCTCAACACTGCCGGTGAGCTTATTTCCGGTCCTGGTCTCCCCGGACTTCCAATTGGCGGTGCCCCCGGACTCCCATCAAACGGTGACTCCGATGAGGGCCACGGCCACGATGACCCCGTCACCATCCCCGGTGACGAGGACGACGACAGCGACCACGAGGGCGAAGACAGCGACCACGAGGGTGAAGAGAGCGACCACGAGGGTGAAGACACCGACGACGAGGGCGAAGACAGCGGTCACGAGGGTGAAGACAGCGACAACGAGGGCGACGATGAGGGTGCCACCATCCCTGGTGATGATAGCAGTGAGCACGGCGACGACCACTCCGGCCCTGGGACTCCTTCGGTCCCGTCAGTGCCATCGGCTGATGCTCCATCTGCCCCGTCTGCCCCGTCAGTCCCGTCGGCTGAGGCTCCCTCAGTCCCATCTGTCCCGTCGGCCGAGGTTCCCTCCTACCCATCTGCCCCGTCTGCTGAGGCCCCCTCAGTCCCATCTGCCCCGTCGGTCGAGGCTCCCTCCTACCCATCTGCCCCGTCTGCTGAGGCCCCCTCAGCCCCATCTGCCCCGTCGGTCGAGGCTCCCTCCTACCCATCTGCCCCGTCTGCTGAGGCCCCCTCAGTCCCATCTGCCCCATCTGCCCCATCTGCCCCATCTGCCCCATCTGCCCCATCTGCCCCATCTGTCCCATCCACTGAGGCTCCCTCTCCAGCTAGCCCTGTCGACGGTGGAGACTCCCCATCAGTTCCCTCAGTTCCCGGCACCCCCCAGGTCCCATCTACCCCTGAGCACCCTGCAACTGAAGGAAACACCCCATCTATGCCCGAAGGCGGTGATTCCACTTATCCAGAGTTTGGACAGACCAACGAGAGTAATGGTATCAACGTTATCCAGCTCAACACCGTTGGCCCCCTCGTCGATCTCTCAGGCGCTCCTTCTACTGGCGGTCTTTCATCTGATGGTCTTGCGTCTGGTGCTCCTTCTACCGATGGTGCTCCTTCCGGTGACCACCTCCCGTCCAGTGGTGACCTCCCATCCAGCGGTGCTCCTTCGGTCCCTAGTGCTCCTTGGGCCCCTGGCGCCGATTCGGCCCCCGGTGCCTCTGATGTAACTTCCGAGCTTCCCCACGCTGAGAACCCTGTTCCTTGTGTTGGCGAGTGTGTCGGAAAGGCCATTGACGGCGCTCACCTTCCTGGTGTCCCATCCGCCCCATCCGCTCCTCACTGTAAGTTCTATACCTCTAGTCTACAATGCTTGAATCATACTAATATGAATATAGTCCCCGATGTCATTCCCGACAAGGAGATCTCCGTTGCCGACTGCAGAGACACCAAAGTTGTTTCGGTTAAGAAGGAGGGCCACGAGGTCGAGGTTGAGGCTGTAGGATACGAGGTTGAGGGTGAGGGCAGGCACGAGCACCTCGATGCCGAGGGTGCCGCTAAGGATGTTAAGAAGACTGCCAACGGTGACATCCACGAGGATAAGGAGGTTGATGCTGGTACCGCTGAGGTTGAGTTCGAGCACGATTACTAGATTGCCGTTGGTTGAATCGTATTATGCTGTGTATTATTTTCCCTATGTCCTAGGTTGAAAGATCTAATGGTTGTTTTGTAATCGTTGCACTTTGTTTTATGTGGAATAGTTCTCACAGTCTTTTTTGTTTGTTGTTTTTTTCTTCGATTCGTGTATTATTTTTAGTGGAATTGAGCGAGCTGGAAGGTTGATTTATTAGACATGAAATTCAGTTAAATTTGTCATCAAACCTTTTCCTGCAGCTCTTGGTCTTGTCACTAATTATTAATCGTTTCTACTTGTGTAGTTGGTATTGGTCAACCTTGCTGGTCATCGTGATTGCCTTGTCAACAATCAGAATGAGGTCAACATTTACTTTGGGTTATACCAATTATCTTACTCCTGGGAGCTCAATGAGTTGAACTTGCTTAGTGCTCTCTGCCGACGTGCAATACTACCCATGTTTCAGGTGAAAAAAATAGGGTGCCACAGATCGAAAGATACGTGAAATATTTAGGGACTTGTTTATAAAGACGACTAAGAAAAAATATGTAACTGCGTAGTGGAAGGTTGTCTTGATAATTCATGGCCCGCGATGCTATAGTCCGATTTTGTATCTTCCGCGTCGGACATGCAATCTATATCTTGATACTGGCAATGATCATTCTGACAACTAATTGTAAAGTGTACAGGGATTCGCCTGCATCATGTCTGTCGCTCACATAATCGAATCTTTCTCATGTGACTGAGTAAGCGTGTAACCTGGCTCGGGTCTCGCGTGTGGTTGATTGATGGATTCATGTCTTTCTCTGGGATTCCTACCGAACGCCTTGATCTGCTACATACAGGAGCCTATGGTTGGGGACGCCTTAACCGGGCCACTTTCGGGGGTCAACCTCAACTGCTAATGACTTTCCCCAACCACACCCTAAATTATTTTTCTCTCTACTAAGTGATAGCCCTACCTCTTCTCTACAACCTAATAGAGCCAGACTAAGTTTACTTTTCGCTGTAGTGGAGCTATTAGTTTTCTAAAAGTTAGGTTTTTAGTAGGGAGCCAAACGAATATCAGTCCCGTAATATTACCCGATATGGATACAACAGTCCCTATCAGATAAGACCCCAGTCTTGGCACATATTGGCCTAAAATCATAAAAATAATTACCCGAATGGATAAATGATCTTCAGAAACCAATGTCACAAGTAGGTACATACTCCGGTTACAGCAAGCAAGGACCAAGAGGGCAGCAGTGCTAACAAAGGAGAGACCTGACTCACTCTGCCCACGGAGAAGGCGAGAGCAAGATAAAACACCTCGTGTCGTATAACTGGTAAGATGACCGCTCAAGCGTCGCCTGTTTGCTTCCTGATAAAAAATGAGTTAAAATGGGAGGGTGGGGGGGGAGCTCGAGGTGACTATATAGCGGTTGATCATGATAGTTGGCGCCGGGCGCAACTCTTCCATCGACAGCTATTTCAAGCTTATTTTAGAGGCTGGGATAAGATAAGGCATAATCAACAGGGGCAGTAATTGGTTTTAGTTGCACTGTAGTTTAAAAAATAAAAGTTTTCTGTCCCATTCGCAGACCCTATCTATCTACCAGACGTCCAGTGAGTGGGTATATCCTATCTGGTAAACGCTATTGATATTCCGGACATCTGCTGAGCGGGCGCCCCATCTTTTGGATGTTTTGGGGAACATTAGAACTGATACATGATTGCTGTAAAGGTACCAGTACCACCGCTAATACACCACTGCCGATAATCAAGCTAGACTCTCAGTCCATAATCCAATTACATTGAGTAAGGAAGATCAATGACATAGAATGTCAACAGAACTAAAGGCTATAAGTACTTCTATTCTTTGAAACGTAAATCGAGGTCTAGCTTGGACCTTGATATATATTCCCTAGCTATAGTACTATTATGACTATTACGATATAAGTGGAGTCGAGATGGTGCTAGGGTATATGTACTAGCTGTTCTCCATATTACTATGTTGCTAAATACGTTATAACAAAATGTTTGGCGGATAGGTAGCGGCAGTGAACGGGACAGAACTCGACTGAACGTCTGATGCCTCCACCAGCGATCGCGAGCGACCCCCCGCGAGTTTTTCTGTGCGGCGAAGAGTTCTAGCCCACGCTAGACGGTCAAACTAAACATGTAGCACTCGCTGTTGGGAGAACCGATCTACATATCTAAAATTAAACATTCCAAAGGGTTCCCTAACAAGGACAGCCAGGTTGCTTAAATCAGCAATCAATCCAAGGCCCCTCGGATCGCACTGTATGCGCGCGTGTGAAAGCCAAATTTTAGGAAAATGGCTGTAATGGATAAAGCGAGCTCGAGTGATATCTTATGAAATTTTCTTCTTCTCTTTTTGCGCAATTCATTACAGCCATTTTCATAATATTAGGCCCAACCGAGCATCATAACACATAGTGAGAATCTTCAGTCGATTGTGTCTCTAGGTGATTCCTATCCCATGGCCTGGTGAGACATACTCAGAATCTGGTGCGCTGCATATTACACAAACCTGGCACTTAGGTTACCATATATAGTAATAATTAAAACAAATATCCCACAAAGCAACAAACATTGGTGCCAAGACGCCGAATCTGCAGTGCACCAGGTTCTGAGCATGTCTCGCCAGGCCATGAGATACATATATATCGCATTATGTGGGAGGGCTGAGAAACAGACCGCGAAAGGAAGGATGATATATAATCTGTTCCCTTTACATTTCCCCTCACGCTTCCCATGCTCAGCTACACTTCCGTTCAAAATCGACTATACCTCCACGATATCACTTATAAGTCGCGTCTTTATACATGGGCTACAATATAATATCTTGATTTTAAAAACTGACTATACCTTTCCAAGAAGCCCTTTCTTAATAGACTCCCCCGGTGCAGCTAATGCTATAATAAAAGGCAATTTTATATGCAGACCTGCATGATGGCTGGATGTTGTTAACTTTCTCGTTTTCAACATCGGGCTCCACGCACTGACAGTTAAACACCCGCCAGGGGCGGGGATACTACATAAAACGGTCAACATAATCAACTCTATTCTTCTACCTTATTCCGGCATTGGCAGTGCACTTGGGACCGTGGCCTTGTACAGCAGGCGTAAAAAAAACTCTTTGGATCTTGCTAAGAGCGCAGGCGCACTGTGCATGGTGCAGCCCGGGGCCTCTGCGGGTATTCTGTAAAGATATATAATTTCCTAGGCTTAATCATATATATTTAACGCCGGCTAATTACATGCGTAGGCCAGAAATAATACCAAGCGTAGTCGATATTCACGGTCAGCATCCGGTGTTATCTGCGGGTATTTGGAGCCAACTAATGGCTTATTGGCTACCCCAGGGCGAACCATTGCAAAGATCTCCTTATCATTTAGTAGAAGTTCCTGGTTATTTCGAGGCAAAGAATTTAGACTATCGAATAAAAGATAATCTTCAGATCCCACAGTCAAAGCTAAACATCTGTTATAACCACTCTATTATCAAGATAGTTGCAGCCATTTTCCAAACGCTTTATGGGTCGTATGAACTCTTCAGAGCACGCGAATCTCAGCTCGAGAGGTATGGTTTCGCGGCGTATTCTTTATCGGTCATACCATATATCATGATGTCTCTTATCAATCTATTGGCTGCACTAATCGAGCCCGAATATCCAATGATGTACCTTGTCTATTACGGAGGTGAGGCAGAGCCCGAGAAAGGAGATGTCATATTGGGTGATGATGTAGATGAGGAGGAGGCTCGTGTTTCCCCTGGAGCCCATGGATATCATCATTTAAAGATAAGAGAAGGTGTGTCCTATGCTTTGATCGAGCTCCATAATCAAGAAAGAAGTCATGGAAACCAGAAACTAATGGATTGATATGATGCGTAAAGATATGAGCTACCATCAGCACAGATACCAAGCGGGTATAACAGGTGCAGTTGGGAAAGTGTATGGGCGAGTGCCGAGAACTGGCGACGAAAGAGAGATCTTTAATGATGAGGTACGCATCTAAACTTCCGATATTTTGTTCGTAAACTCGTAGCGGAAGGGGCTCTGTACTTTGAGTAAAGTATACATACACATTCACATTATATAAGTTTCTACTGTTGGCTGGAGGTTCACACGCACCCTTTTTTTTTTTTTTTTATGTCAATGTGCTATTGTTTCTAGGTACAAGCTTCGCATAAAGTATAAACTATGGCGTAGGTTCACACGCACCCTACCACATACGTACATATATACCACAGCACCTCTTCCCGCGATATGTAGGAAAACTTCCGGCGACGCTGACACGAATATATATCTCTAAAGGCCACAGGGGCTTATTTTTTGATTACTTATATTATTGGAATACCAGCTCTACTCGCTACTCCATACGCCGTTATGCAACTGTTGACGGGCTTCAAACACGGTGGTCATGACACTACAAGTCAACGGGCCTAGATGATGTCTTAGCTTGTATTTAGTCAAATCTTAGGCATTTTGAAAATGCGCAACCAAAGGGACTCTTTAATCAGCATGCTTTACGCTTACCCAACTTATGAAGAGCCCTGGGGTTTTGAGGAAAGACTAAGAAATCTGTGCTCCTGCACTATAACCCCGGAGTCGCTCTTGTTTGAACTCCTTACAACGCTCGTTTTTTCTGTTGCTACCTTTGGTGGATTAGTGGTTGCTTCGAAGATGATAATACAGGAGGAAGTTTGCATGAAGATCTGAGGACCATTTCAATGTTGAGAAGGAGAAGATACGCGTATTTTCGTCCAATTTTAACAAGGTTTTGCGTTAGCTTTGAGGAGTGAAGCTCTGTGGTGGATAGGAATGGAAAGGGGCTGACGGCGTCGAGTATTGCATCCTTTCTCTTTTTTCTCTTACTGCTTTCTTTCTCCTTCATCTTTTGCCCCTCTGTTCGGTCAAGTCAACCATTTCCGTTCTCTTTTCATCTATTTGGTATCAATTAACAAAAGCCTCTATATCTCCCCAAATGGGATGTATGTTTATTCTGCTTCATATATTCATATGGTTCTGAGACGTTAAAGATATGCTTCGGTTATTGAGCACATACGGCCACTCTGCAAAAGTGTTCGTGATTCAGATTTTGGAGTGAGACATTTCACTACATGTATGTAATCGTGGCGGGCCATCAACCCCCCCCCCCCCCCCCTCCCCACTCAGAAGTTTTCGAATGACCAATGGTACCCGGAATCACTGAGGAATGTGATTAATAGCCTACCTTCTTTTATCTATAGTCACGAACTATATTATATATTTCCGCTGTTTTGAATGTAAATATTAAAGGTAACATCAACATTACGGGTGCGCCACACTGCGCACTGATATTAAAACCAAATCACGAACACTTTTGCAGAGTGGCTGATATACGTATGTAAATACCAATTTTCAGGTCCGCTGAGCGAACAACTATGATATCCGGCCTGACTTTTGGGCGCTCGATGTGAGGAGAAGGCGATTATTCCGATGGAATCGTGTATAACTCACAGGAGGTTCTACGAGGATTATCCTTAGCAACGAATGCTACATATAAATTATGTTTGAATCCAGAGCGTGCGTCTCGGGCGGCGCCCGCACACATGTACGCCCATTGTCTAGAGTTTTCGAATTTCTCCTACACGTTTGAATCATGACCTTATATAATTATACATCAAAACCAACCAGGATACCCCAAATCAGCTACCAACCAGGAGAGTAGCAAGCTAAGAAAACCGGCGTGTTCTGTGCTCATAGGAAGTAGTATGTACTTCAGTTGGAATTAAAGGCGCGATTTGTAAGTACCATTGAATGTTAATTTCTAGATTTATATAGTAAATCAGAACTCAGCTATGGCTTAAGTAATTGCTGGCTTTATATTGATATCGATATCGGAGACTACAGTGCATGTGTGGTTATCATGAACAGACATAGATGTGTAAACTCAATACCATGATTATATTAGTTATCCAAACGCCACATTGAGCCGTATGCATAGCAGAATCTGATTATTTATAGTAAGATGTGTCCGATGGGATATCTTGTGTTAAACTCGCCTTATATGGATATATATATCAACGGGCCAGCCACGGACGCTTGAATATCAGTGTTTGTGCCTAGCTAATCGATTACCCCCCCGCACTTCCAGAAGTGAAGGTCATCCCCGGAACAAGAAATGAGCAAGATCTTGTCTCGTTTCGTCTCGTCTGACCCGCACCGCAGGTATTATAGGGGCTTCAGATAGGCGTGCGCCCATTATCGATGGCGTGATCTAAACGAACTCTCAATCTTCTCAACGATGTCTTGAATGCCAGATTTCAATGTTCCTCCCTAAGGCTATTCTTGCTGGGAGATTTGGTTCCCTATAGTGCGTCTGTGTGGGGCCCCTGATCATGATGTTATCAGGTAAACGTGAAAATTGATTACCGATCTCACAGAATTCGTAAATAGTTCGAGAGACTACATGTGCCTTTTCGACCGTATCCATCTGATGTTGTTAAAGGGAAATATAAATGCAAAAAGAAAGAAAAGAAGAGGGTGGGGGCGGATCGATAGTGTAGAATGCGCTATAACGATTTCATCCCATATAACAACTTATTGCCCCCGTGATCTCCTATGAATTGGTATTTTGCGTTTACTACATCGTACATGTATGTATACTATCATCTGTTCGTCAGGAAAACATCTCCTCTATGCCTTGTGAAAACAAAAAGGTCTCTTCGGATCTACGCACCTACGCTACCGCTAGAACAAACGGAAATCATCCGAAATCTCGTTAATTAACGAGATGAAAAAAAGAAAGATAGTGTCTCGTTTCGTCTCGTCTCGGGCCGGGGGCATATCTGGTTCATCAGTTGGTTAGATCTTCTAGCAATTTGATAGGCGTTTTTAGCGTGCAATCGGCCATATCATATCAGTGACACAACGACCCCTGAGCACCAGAATCGATAGGGCACGAGCCATGCACATATGTACACCTTTGTAAATTCGGTTTTGCATTTTAGAAGGAATTCATGGAGGTAGATATATACTCACTCGCCTGCCCTAATAACCCTCAGAAAGCGTCCCCTCTGGAGAACCAAGTATTATATGTGCAGGATGTATATACATCCTTGGTAGATACAGGGCTCTTTACATTAGCTCGTCCATGCATGGTGGGAGACCAGTAAACGCATCGTAGCCAGTAAACCGAGTTCCAATGCATGCAGCTCAGTCACAGACAGATCCCCATCCACTTTACACTCGCTCCCCTTTCCGCGCCAAGACACCCATCTCTCAACCCACAAACCATCGTGCGGGAAACCAAAACGGCTCCTCTACCCCTCAGGTCCATCTCACGCCTTACCACCACAGTATATCTACCGTCGGCAAGTTTCCCCTAGCGTCCGTACCCTCCTTGCCCCAAGCACATCAATTCTCGGTTAGCAAGAGACGAAATGAGCAAGATCTTGTCTCGTTTCGTCTTGTTTGACGCTGGTCTCGGGACAGCATCTCGGGACAGCAAGCCAGGATCAATGCCCTTGTCAGACAACGACCGCGCGCACTAAAAAGTTGTTTCTGGTGCTGTGACGTCCCCTCCCTAGGATGGATGCTCCTGTCAAAACCTGTGTAGTAAGGAAAAAATTGTGTTTGTCTTAGTTAGGTGACTTAGGTCCCCAAGACAGGAGCAACACGAACTGAATTCTTGTCTTAGTGAAGAAAATGAAGTTTCTAAGACAGTCAAAACTCATTTTCCCCATCCCCAACGGCGGGTTGCTGCCACCCACACACGGGCACTGCAATGCTCGTGCAGAAAAAATGGGGTTTTTCGCTGCTGCCTAAGACGTTCTGAGGGAGAAACTGTCTTATTGGAAAGTGTCAAAATCAATTTTTCCCCAACGGCGGTCATGTAATGGGTAGTGACGGTCGGCACCCGTGCACTGTCTCGGATTTCGGCTTTCCCTTAGTTATGTATGCAGTGCCATTACCAAGAGCCTTTGAGTTGCTATAATTATATTTCTGTGGAGGCTTCTAGAGTATGTAACGTTAATTCAAGAGGCGAAATTAATACGTGCATGAAGCTCGCGATCGATCAGGGGTTGGCTAAACGAAGAGATACAAAAACGGCCTTCTAGCTGGATTTCTGCAGGTGGGAGATGAGGTCTATCTGGAGTAGGGTTTGACACAATTTAGATTCCTCCATCCTTGATAAGACCGTTTCCAGTAAGGGTTAAGAATTTTGTGAGGAGGAATGAAAATAGAAGGATACTGGAATTAACCACTCTTTCGACCCCCACGAAAAGGTGGTTTTATTTATTGCATGGACTGATCATGATCATATGACCGTTGAATTCAGCCGTAGAGCCAGTAGAATGATCCTCTTCAGCTGGTCAGCCTAGGCAGATAACTATATAAACCTCTCTTTTCCCTCTTCAGTAAAGTCTTCAGCCACCATGGAGAGTGCGGGAAATCTAGGCCAGTTTATTCGTAGTGAGTGCTAATATCACGTACAACATATAGATACTAGTACTACGACGCCCGTATCATATACCCCCATGGGCCCAGTATTCACCATCACCCGATGAGTGCATGTAGGCAGAATATATAGACCATAAATAGCTGGGGTACCGGGATTGCATAATTTTAAGTGATCACGAATTGCGACAGCCAAGTTGAAGGTCTGGAATGAACCATTCAGTCGCTAGTTTGAGCGCGATTGAGGATGTGCGTTTGTGTTCTATATGAGCGCCTCCTATGATCCCAATTACAATATGCGAATCGCAGATCTGTAAATTGAGAATTTAAGCTTCCGAGGCGCTGGAAGAGGTAATGAACCCCACAAGCAGTATCTCACCCGTGGGTCAATCCTAGACTGCGTACTGGGATCTAGACTGGCGAAATTGGATGTTAATATAGGCGCGCAGGCATTGCCACTCGGTAGATGGCCCAGGCCAGTGGATGCTCAGCGTGTCGCAATATAACTCTACCGCCACAGATACTAGACATCTATACCCAGCGAAGAATATGGGCTGATAGGAACTTGGGCCAATTGATACCATCTATAGGGGTGGGGGCTTGCCACATATCCTGTCTTTGTAGCCCTTGTGATTGCCATTGTCAGATATTATATTGGTATCCGTGGAAGGCTGTTCCAAACTCTATTATAACGTCCCCTGTTCGCAATTTGAATCGATATATATGGCCACTTGCAGCTTGGGACGTGGACGATCAGTAGATTCCAGTATCCAGAGCATGGTAAGCACCCCAGATACTACTACTACAGGCAATGCCACATATATATAGCCATCTAGACGCATCCATAAGGCTATATATACATGTACTTACCACGAGTTCATATGACTTGCCCTTTTCCAATGGCATCATCCATCCTTTGTTTTCAGATCGACATCCAGGATAGGAGCCCCTAGATCTGGCTAACCTAAACCTATAGAAACAACCACCTGATTGGCCACAGGTCAACCAAACAAACATGCCAACTACATAACAATCGGCGAAACATGTTTTCATCCCCGCTGTTATTTCTCGCGAGCAGGTATCGGAAATGAGGGCTGTGAACAACCCATGTTATAACAGGTGGTAGTGGGCTGGGCCCAGTTGTTAGCTATTAGCACCCTTGACTAGCACGGAGAAGATCAACTACTCCGTAGTGTACTACATGTAGCTAGTAGACCACTCATCCACGGTAAAAGGAGTTGTCCCTGCATGCAGCTGTCACACTATCGTGAAATAGTAGTCACGCAGGATGGGATGAGGATTAGAAGAGGTACATCTATCTAACAAATTAAAGAGCAACATCACTGGCTCTACTCCCAGTCTACTAGTGAGTAACACTTACTTCCCTGCCTACTACATGTATGTACCTACCTACATGTAGGTACTCAGCACACGCTCGCTCACTCGTCTACTTGCCCACTCGCCCACTCGCCCACTCGCCCACTCGCCCACAACCACCCCTGTCTGTGCAATGCAAATCTCCGTCCCGCGGCATTGTCCACACAGGCTATTCCATCCCAAGAACTGAACCCTTGTCCTCGTTGTTAATCCCCACTCCCACGCACAGGTACCGGTTAACTCCCTTTTTCTTTCTTCTTCCTCTTCTTCTTCCTCTGCTCGGTAGTGCAGGCGGGCAGGCATTGATTGACTTTGGTGTCTACGCTCATCATCCCACGTCCAAGCCCACACCCCCCCGTGAGATCTTTGCTCTTAACACTCTCATCACCACCTCCACACTCATTTACCTATCCCATTCACTCATCTATTCACCCGTATAGACGTCCTTTGATCAACCTGTCAGTAGGAATCCTCCGCAAGCCATGGATCCGAAATCACCACAGTCCTTACATTCACCTACTTCACCTACTTCACCTACTTCACCTGCTTCACTTACTTCACCTACTTTACCTACTTCACCTTCTTCTTCGGCTTCCTCGTCTTTACTTTCTTCATCTTCGCCCTCTTCGCCCTCTTTGCCTTTCTTGCCTTCTACGCCACCTCCTGCCACGTCTTTACCCACGCCCCCTAACTCGTCGCCTATAAACCCGATCGCAAAACGTGATCTTCGGCTAATTAAGGGTGCAAAATCCAAGGTTTGTTTCTTTATCCTTACTTTCGCAATTCTCTCGAGGCTGACAAATAAACATAGCGTCCAGTAACACAGCTTCTCTCTTCGCCATGGAATTATCAACCCCCGCGCCTTCAAACGCAAATCCATACGCCCCAAGACCTTTACATTGCCGTCAATAGAGCCCGGCACTACGATGGTCACCCTCCCTCCCTCAATCCATCACCGACAACTACAAATCCTACGTTTCTTCCATACTCTGGTAATTTTGTCCTTGACGCATCATTCGCACTGCCATCTGACAGGCAGCCACTTCTTGAGAAGATCCGTCAGTTGCAGCAACGGCAGAAAGCAGAATGCGCAGAGTTGGCGAAGAAGTTGATCGATTTGATCCAGAAAGTGGACGGGTATGAGTACGTGAAACTTGGGAATGGATCGCAGTTGAGCGGGCTGAAGACGGTGGTGGGGTGGTATTTTCATTTCGTATGCTCGGCATCGAAAGAGTGCTGTCCAAGTAAGTCGAATCTATTCTTGAGAGTAAATATATTTTTGAAATTGTTACTAATAGTTGTTCAGAGAGCAATAGTATTAGTAATCGCGACTGTAAAGGGAGTATATATGTATCAATGTCGACGGAGAGAGTATACATATACTATACGCATCGGGACTTGCACGAGCCTGCAACACCTCGCGGGTTTGAAATGGCATTCGAAAGTTTACCGGCGGAGGTCAAGGTACAGGATGATGGGGTGCTTGTGGCTATGCAGCAATTGGAGGGAATTGAGCGGGAAGTAGATGTGGAGAGTGAATCGTCAGTAGGGCCGGACCAACCAGTGGCTACCGAGCAGGATCGCGCGGTAAAACCTAAGAAAGGGGTGGTGGAGGCAGAAAAGGAAAAACTGGTTGATATGCAGCAGCTGGAAGGTGGCAGAGAAGAAGGACAACTAAACCTCGACCAATTAGAAGGTGGTGGGCGAGAAGGACAGTTAAATCTCGAGCAATTGGAAGGGGGTCGGTCAGAAGGACAGCTCGATATCGGGCAATTAGAAGAGAATGGGCCGGAGGGGCAACTGGATATCGGTCAACTAGATAATATATCCCCAGAGCATAGGGCAAAGGCAATACCAGCAGATGTGGGATCGAAAACATCAAATTCTTCGGCGGAGCCCACTCCCCTACCAACTCCGACACCCACTCCTCCAAAGCTGCGCCGAAAACCAAGCCCAATATCCATTCCCCCAGTGTCCCCCCACCCTCTCGTTTCCCTCCAGCCACCCACCACTCCTCTTCCGCCATTCACCCCAAACATGTTGCCCAACATCCGCCCAACGCCGGCCGCAACTCCTGGATCTGTGAACCGTAATCACGGCAAACTCAGCGCGCTCCGCGACATGGTCGATGCATGGCATCCAGACGATGAAGCGGAAAACAACCCTACCGAGAAAGTGAACCCATTCCTAAAGGTCACATTCAGGTTCATGGTGGAGTGGTTTCAGTCCTCTATGGGGCATCCGGAGGTTCAAAGAGAGATCTACCGGATCCTGGATATGGAGGCCGAAGGGGAAGGAGAAGGATCAAGGGCTGGTGAGAGTGATGTAGAGGACACAGTAGTAGGAGACGATAACCGGTCGGTGAGAATCGATTATGATGATGATATGAGCCGGAAAGATATGGATGAAGAGGAGGATATTGTGGTTGATGTGCTACGGTATGTGTCTTTACCCCATTATTCGCGTATATGTGGGTTCAGTAATACTAACTTACGCAGAACACCAACAAGAAAAACGCCAACTCCGGAGAGCCCAACACGAAAACTGACGCTGGATCTTCCTAAAAAAGCGCGGCGCTCAGTTCGGGAGTTGCTGAAACTAGGATACGGGACATCCACTAGGGTGTTGAGCCCGATTGTTGAGTCTGCTAGCGAGAAGAGGAAAAGCACTGATGGTTCGGGAAAGAAGGGAAAGAGTCGTAGAAGTGGAGAGTCGGACAGGTGAAGACTATATGAACAACATTGATTATAAATCGCTGTAACTATCGGATTTTGGTTTTTTTGGTGGAGTTTTATCTTTTTTTTTTCCCCAACTTTTTCTGTTTTTTTTTTTGAGGGAAGGGGATTTGGACGTTCATGAAGCATGGTGATGTATCATTGGGGTATGAGGTGTGTTTTTTGTATACTAATTATATTTGGATTTGGATTTGGATTTTCTTTTCTTTTCTTTTCTTTTCTTTCCTTTAACCTTTTCCCTTTTTTTATTTTTTTGCAAAAAGTTGGTGTTCCTGTTTTTGGTACTTTACAGTGGAGATAAGTGTATCCGTAGTCTTGGTGTTAACCTGTTGAGTTGGTGGATTTATGCATTATTGGGACTTTCTGATTGACCTGTATTTAGAGCAACATGTATGCCGTGCGTCCTTTATGGAACAATAAGATGGACTTGATATCGATCCTAACGGCAGCCACTTGCAACCTTTTAGAAAGTACACGTCTGGTTATATTCTTTTATGTTCTATCAAAGCCTAGGCCTCAAGCTTTGATTTGAATTATTCCGTGTTCCCCCACTTCTAGACTCTTTTTTCAGGTGGTACCAAAAAAAATGCAGGGCCGCTTGCAATTGTGGAAATGATAGGCAGTATCTGATCTAAGCTAGAGTCCGTATTCAAAAATCCACCCTTTTGGAATAGTCACTGGAGTAATGAGCGTCCTCCTATTCTAGCTACACGAACTTAGGTATTCAATGCCACCGCTCTCTCGTATGAATCCTTATACCTCTCCTTGATATAATCATGCACCGTCACCGGCGGATACCTCTCGCCCTTATCACCAACGCACCCAGGAAGACACTTGACAAGATAGTCTGGGTTTCCGGCTTGGAAACAAGCTATCGAATAGCGGTCTTTGCCAGATTTGTTGATGACCTGGTGAAGGCCGGAACTGTAGCGGTCGTTGGTCCAGCGGCGCATGCAGTCACCAAGGTTGACGACGTAGGCTCCTTTGATGGGGGTTACCTGCGTGGAGGGGGGGTTATTAGGGAGTTCTCAGATAGGGGGGGGGGGGGAGGGCATAAAGGGGGTTACATACATCGAGCCAGGAATCAGTGCCCTTATCCCAGACCTGTAGACCGCCGATATCGTCTTGCATAAGCAGCGTAACAAACCCTACACAGCAAACGACACGTTATAACCAGCTAGCACAAACCATCTGCACTCACTCAAGACTCACCGAAATCAGTATGTGCACTGATCCCCCTCTCTCCGTCATCCACCACCACGGGGTCCTGCGTCGGATAGTGCAGCATCTTCACCGTCACACACGGGTCCTTTGTGAACTGTGCGAAATGCTCCGCATGCAGCCCCAGCGATAGTGCCAGCACCCTTAAAACGTCGTCTGCTAGCCTTATTGCCGTCTCTAAGTACGTATCAACCGTGTTCCGAAATTGCTCTGGGTTCTCGACGCTTTGCGGGTACAGGTTTGGGCCACACGCTACCCTTTTGGTCTTGACGTGTGGGTGGTCGGGTTGGTAGTCGGGGCCAAAGTCCATGCCTTCTTTCAAGTCTGGGCGACTGCTGCCTTGGAAAGCTTGGCTGCGGAACGTCTCGTATCCACGGTGGTAGTCATTTTGGTCTGTCGCAGTCAGTGGCTGGCCGTAAATTGAGATGGACGTATGGGAGTGGCTAACTTTTGTCGACTTTGAGCTTCTCCTCCATGGGGAGGGCGAAGAATTCCTGGGCTAGCCTGAACATGGCATCTTGTAGGGAGGGGGGAACTGCGTGGTTGATGATTTGGAAGAAGCCTTTGTCAAGGCAGGCTGCGCGCACTTTGTCCACGAGGTTCAGGCGGGCTGTGGGGTCGTTGCCGTAGAAGGCTGTGGGTGATTTGGGTTCAGTGGATGCGGGTTTGATTATGTGGCAATGCAAGGGAGGATTGGGGGACTCACGCGCAAAGTCGATAACCGGCGGGGCTTTTGATTTTGTGTTTGCCATCTTAGAATGTAAGGCGGCCGAGATTCCCAACTATCCTCAGCTGCAGGCTCGTTTGAAGCTTGAGAATCACGAGGACTTATAAGTATGAGAGAAATGGAAGAAATGTGGGGGAATTGGGTCATCCTTCTACAGCTGAAACACCGAGTTAATGCTTGAAGGGATTTCTGCGTCATCATGTATTGATCTGGTGTGAGACATGGAGATGATATATGCGGTTCCCATTGGATCCCGACAGCTGGCCCCAATCAATGCATTTTATCTGCCCTGTGGTAAGCTGACTTGCCGTGATGTTGCAAAGCAGCGTCATAACACACTCCTATATTATATATTAATAGACATATACATACATAAAGAAAGAGTAGAGGTTAGGTTCCGGACAGACACGTCATCTAACACGAAGAGCGGGGATATGCATATACATCATATCATATCATATCATATACCAGTGTTCAGTTATGTTCAGTTATGATTAATAATGTGTTTGATAGTGATTTACATGTCACCGGAGATGAAATGTCGCTGAGGAAACACAATGGAAGATATGTGTGAGAGCGGTGCGTAAGCAGCAGTCTGGCTGTGCTGGCAGAAGGGTTGATGGCCGATCCCCGCTGCCGAGTGACATTGCATGATGGATACATTCATGAGCGGTCACTCGATGGATCCTTGCACTAGTTTAGCCGCGCCCTTTCCGCGACGTCCATCCATGGGACTGTCTACGTGCATGTATGTTACAATAGCCCTAGTGTGGAAAATTGTGTATTTAGAATACTAATGTACATGTAGCAATCTATATTTGTCTTGAGGGAGAGAGAACATTCTTGGCAGTGTGTTGGTTTAACCGCGTAACATTAAAGACGCCTATCAAGGGCGTGACTGCATATTCTACGGATATTCTGATTTCATGAAACAAAGTCCAGTCGGCCTGCATAGGTTAAGGCGGACATACACCTAGGTCTATCCAAAAACACACATCGAGAGAGTTATTACATCTTGCACGAATAACCTCACGGAAATCACTATATAACCACCTCCTCCGCAGCTCGTACCCTTTTCTCCACTCACAACAACCACAACCAGAAACACCCCCACGCAGAATACCACCCAAATACACAAAATATGAGCGAAAAAGGCCTTCTAGGCACCATTGCCCTCCAGCAGAAAATCGTTGAAGACCTCACCAACCAGTACCACCACCGCCACGCCCGCTCCACCGATCTGAAGAAGAAATGCGATGTGTGGCGCCACAAGCGAAATGTCTCTGAGAGCGGTCCTCGGGCTTACTGGAACAAGGATCTGGAGGAAGAGTCCAAACTGAAGGCCGAGCTAGCAGCTTTACTCGAGAAGAAACGCGTGGAGGAGGTGAATTTGAAGGCTTTGTTAGGTATAATCAAGGGGAGGATGGCCAAGGAGGAGGAGGATGAGTGGGAGGATGAGGATGTGGAGGATAAAAACGCGGGGGAAGGGGATGAGGAGGAGGACCGCGAGGAGCTGAGAGAGGGAGAGGCAGTCGTGGGGAAGACAGAGAAGGAGGAGATGATCGTGGAGTGGCGCGGAACGCCGAGGGCGGGCGGGACGGAGAATGACGTTAGGATGTTGGAGCAGCGGTGGACGAAGCAGACAGATGACTGGAGGGACGGAAATAGCTGGGACGAGCAGGTTGAAGACGTCGAGACGGATAGGTTGGCTATGAGGCTTTGGATCCCTTTGCGCTTGGCGAGTGGCACGGCATTGTGGAATTAGAATAGAAGGTGGGGTCAATGGCGTATTTGGTACAGAGTGTAGCTCAAGATCTGTTTGGGTCGGTGTTTTGAATTCCTTCGGGGGTGCTTTGTGAGTGGGTATGCTTAGTAGAGAACTACATGTAGCTTTGACATGTGCAACCGAAAACGAGATATGAGTATAGCGTACGTTCTTTAAAGTAAACTGGACTATTTAATGTACCTTCGTAGACCTACGAATTTCCGCTGACAGAAATTTCCTGGGGAATTTGATATATCAACCAGTTAAGAAATCACAGCGAAGTTAATAGCGCTCGCTGTCGCTATTATAATCGTCTCTGGGTTATCCTTGGCTATGGTTGATATATTAGTTTCGGGAATAAGTACAAGTACCGGATATAAACTAGCCACTACTCCATCGAATAATAATAACAGCGGAAATGCGATAGCTACTGCGGTCTTATAAGCAATAAGATGATACGAGTGATATCCTGTGATTGTATTTCTAGCATATAAAAATTGCAATCCTACAAAACAATTTCCCAGGGACAGGAAGTACGTCATGTGTGTATTTCGCGAGCCCCCGTTTGGACTTTGTAGGCTACTTGTAGTTTCATTGAAACTGATATCAATACCGAAGGCATCCATATATAATACAGATTCTGTTGCATATGAGTGTATACACGTGTCTACCCTAATCTCGCAGAATCTATAAATCCAACACTACTATATGTAGTGCTACAATTTCTTTGTGTCATCAATCACGTGGCGCGACTCTCTCCTGCACAATGTGATTGCCTCCCAGAACCTCCTCCAATACCTCCATACCCGCCAGAACCTTCTCCTCCTGTAATCTCCTCCCAATAACCTGCAGCCCCACCGGGTGTCCATGCATCAGCTGCGGGTCATCTGCCATTAATGCAATCAGCAAACGTATAGCTATAGTTTAACCACAATGGACCGGATTAAGGCGGCATACACAACTTCCAGTTGGTATCATCCAAATCACTCCTGCCCCTATATTTCTGCTCGGGATCTTTTGCTCTATCGACAAATCCACCTGGAACCACACCAGCTGTGTAATCCATTACATTCCACACCTTCGTATATCCCACCCACTGACACTTTCCATGTGGCACGGCAACATGGGGCATGACCGGGGATAAGATAAGATCAACCATCCTCTTACTTCTTGACAGTTCCGAGGAAGCGTTCCATCTGTCGAAGTAGCCCTTCTGGCACGCCCATTTGCGTTTATTGAGCTGCCAGTACTCATACACGGAGATGGCGGGGCCGCGATCGATGAGCCTGGCGACATGTGGGATGGCAGGTTCGCCACTGGCATCAAGGGCACGCCGGATATCCTCGCCGCCATCCGCCCTATAGAATTCGTCCTGTTTCATCAGCCCTTATCCTCAAAGGGCGGGCCCAGCTGGTTATACCATGATCGCAACAGCCTCATCATGGCCGTAGGGCGCCCACTCCACCACTTCATGGCCTGCCGCCTCAAGACAAGCCATGGCGTTCTCAAGCACTCTCTTGATGGGTGGATGTACCCGTACCACACCATCGTCCCTCAACACTCCAAACACAAGTTTTCTCTGCAGAGTATCCTGGTACACGTCCTCCCTCCATGGGATAGGTGCAACTTTAGGATCCAAATTCCACGGCTCTGCGTCAATCACCGCTTTTGTGATCATCTTTAGCGACGACATGGAACGTGCCATGGGACCAACTACCGAAGGTACATGTTCCTGCCCTTCGGTACTCACCACTACGCCCTCATACGGGAGTCTTGTGCTCTGCTCCAGCCACAGGAATTAGGTCACCGCAGCCATAGGGGGAGAATATTCTATGGACTCACACTAGGCTTCAACCCGTACGTGCCCATCAGCGCGCTTGGAATCCGTATACTTCCTCCAATATCAGTCCCCCATCCTACAAGGCTCCCACACATGTATAGATTGACAGCCTCACCGCCTGAGCTACCACCCGGTGTGAACGACTTGTTCCGTGGGTTGTGAGTGCAGCGAAAGATGTTGTTCTTTGTCTCGCACCACATTATGCTCTGCGGGAGATTAGTTTTTGCGAATATGATTGCGCCTAGTGAACCGAGCATTTCTGTGAGGACTGAGGGCGGTAACATAGAAGCATTACCAATATAGGAGACGTATCCGATTGTGCTGTCGCTACCCGGGACGTGGAATTGGTCTTTGACAGTCAGGGGGAGGCCGTGGAGGGGCCCGCGTTGGTCAGCGGGCAAGGCATCGAGTTCTTTGGCGCGAGCGAGGGCAGAGGGAAAGAGCGGTTCTGTCAGTGTGTTTGTCTATGGGGGAGGGACGATTAATTGCCTTGCTATTATAATCGCTCCGTAGGGGGAACTCACGAACTGTGTAATGATTGTAACTCTTTAAAAAGTATATTAGTCCCGACCTCATTAACCCTCACGAATCTGAATAGCCTTCACCAACAACAACAAATAATAACAATAGTAACAGCAGCAGCAGCTCCACGGATATCGCCACCAACTCACCGCTTAATGTACGCCGTCACCAGCTCTGTGCAGCTCCACTCTCCACGTCTCAACATGCCCAATACAACCACCGCATTAGGCTCCTCCGTCATCGTCTTCTCACGAGCCGTGAGAAACTCCAGGCCTACACCACCCTGGCTGAAAATATTCGATAGGTCCTGCGGCAAAGTGTCTGGTTTGAGACTCTCACGTGGGATCCGATATTGGCTGTACAGTTTATTCACCTCCGTGCGCTTGGCCTCGACACGAACTCTCCAGTTGGTACTCATTACGGGCGGTATGCTTCTGCTTTCGACTACGGTAGCTGTTTGCAGGATGAGGTGTGGAGTAGATAGGTAGGTACGGGCAGGCAGTGACAGCTATGTATCAGGCACCCCTCACTCTGACGCATTGATCGCACTGCATACAAGTACCCGTAGGTTCATAGCATTTCCGAACACGACCAATATTGCATGACATACAAAAAGATGGATTTGGCGTATTTTTGTATGGTATGCAATATCAGTCGCGTTCAAAAACGCCAGGAAGTTACCTTAAAACCGAGAATAGCGATTGATTGGATCGAATTGTATGGGCAAACCAAAAGCAGCCAATTGTTTTCAGGCTCGCAGACAGGGCTTGGCTTAGCCACGTTGGAAAGAGGTCTGAAGAACGTTTATATCTTGACTCAAAAAATCTAAATATTTAACTAAAAATCCGAAGAAATAACCACATGATGCAGCTTTAGCCGGGTAGTGTTCTGGAGTCTTCGAGGAGAGTCAAATCGCAGTGGTGGAGCACTGCAAACGCTGGGCTTAGCCGCCATATACCGTGAACACCCTCACCTGTCAACACCCAATTTTGTTCATTCACTTGATGCCAGACCCTTGTAGGTACAGTCGTCTTGGGGGCAACGACGAAGCCGTTGAACGACGGACAGGGGTCTTTGTCAGTCAAGACAGTGGCGCTCAGGCAAAGTTGACTGTAGAGTACTCTAATCTATGCATCACACGGCTATCCAAGGGGGGCGTGAGAGTGTCCCAGGGCCCATCTGACGGTCATGTCATGTCACAAAGAGTGTGGGGGAAACTGACAACCAGGGCATGCAGGACGTGGGGTAGCGCCACTTCCCGCCCAGGCTAACCCGGAACGGCAATGTATTTTCCTGACGTCATGCAGGGACAACACGCGAAGCACAGCCAATGGAAATGATTGATCCGCAGCTAACCGTGTGGTGGGACCCAAATGTCTTCGCTGGGGGCAGCAGCTCCCCGTGTCCTGTCAATTAACCCACCATCTACTCTACAGTCTACTGGGACTTTGACAGAGACCACGTAGGTAGTCTGCTACCAAAGTACGCGGGGCAAAAGCACAACTACACGATTCGATATCACTCGGGCAGCACCTGCCTGCTTGCCTGCTCTACCTATTCTACTTACCTATTCAGACATATTGAGATACTCCCTCTTACCTAACTGCTAGCTGTCCTCCTCACCAAGGCCCCCGATATCTCCACAACCCCAGTGCTCCAGAACTACAGCCCACAATGACCCCCTCGATCCCCCAAACCACGGACGTGCTCATCGTCGGCGCCGGCCCTGCCGGCCTAATGCTCTCGTACCGCGCCCCCTCCCCCCTATTCCTCTCCCCCTCCGTACACTCACTAATGCCCCCTCTCCAACCCTAGCACGCTCCTAACGCGCCTCGGCATACCCCTCGTGCACATTGACGACCGCCCGCACGCCACCAGCACGGGGCGCGCCGACGGCCTGCAGCCCAAGACGCTCGAAACCCTGTCGCAGCTGCGGCTGCTCACGCCATTGCTCGAGAGGGGGGTCAAGATATACGACATCTCGTACTGGAACTCGACGCCTGGGCACGCCCTGCGGAGGACGAGAAGGGAGTGTCATTTCCCCGGGGTCGTGGAGGTGGTGGAGAGGTTCATTTTGATCTGCCATCAGGGGGTGGTGGAGGGCGTGTTGGAGGGGGATGTAGTGGCGAGGGGGGGTGGCGTGGTGAGGGGGGGCGTGTTTGCGGGGTATGAGGTTGAGGGGGGCGAGGGGGGGATGGTTAGGGCTTGGTTTGAGAAGCTGGGAGCGGTGGAGGAGGGGTCAGAGGCAGGGGGGAGGAGGGAGGTGAGGGCAAAGTACGTGGTGGGGTGTGACGGCGCGCATAGTGCGGTGAGGAGGTGTATGCCTGGCGCGAAGATGGAGGGGGAGAGCACGGATGTGTTTTGGGGCGTGTTGGACGGCGTGATAGAGACGGACTTTCCGGACTTGTGGAGTAAATGGTGGGTTTTCTTGAGGGGCGCCTGTCGGTGAAGTCCAGAGGGTGCAATTGTTTAGGGCAGGGATTGCGAGTGCCTTAGGGTGGGGGTAGTCCGCGGCCTAGACACTTGCATTCTGCGGTGCTTTTTCGGCGGACTGGCACCTACCTGCTTTACCAGCAAAAGAACTAGAAACTGCAAGTGTAGAGAGAAGGATAGTTTGCATGCAAGAGCGGCACCGCCCATTCTGTACAGACTATCCCTCCCTCGATCAACTGCATTTTTCATTTGGTTCTTCTGCTCGTAAGCAAGGACTCTCTTTAAAAATTGTGTCATCTTTCGGGGAATTGGTGGACTGACCTCCAATGGGCCCGCAGCGCAATCGCCACCCACGACAAAGGCACGATCCTGTGCATCCCGCGCGAGCGCGGCATGACACGGCTGTATATCGAGCTCAGCAACGGCACAAAGTCGGAGGCGACGCAGGAGTTTGTCATGGCGCGCGCGAAGGAGATTATGGCGCCGTTCAGCGTCGAGTGGAGGAGTGTAGAGTGGTTTGGTGTCTACCAGAGTCAGTTCAAAGTCCTAATTGTTCTTCTCGGTGTCCTGTCTGGGGGTGCTGATATAGAAGGTGGATATGACAGTCGGACAGCGGATAGCTAGCACGTTCAGTGACCGCGGCCGTGTGTTTATCGCCGGCGATGCAGCGCACACACACTCGCCCAAGGCCGCCCAGGGTATGGAATGGCCCCCCTGAGATGTCAATGATAGCAGCCACAAACAACCCTAACCCTGCGCAGGAATGAACGTCTCCATGCACGACACCTTCAACTTTGCCTGGAAGCTCGCCCTCGTGCTCAAGGGCCTCTCACCGCCCAGCCTGCTCGACACCTACATCAGCGAGCGCCGCAAGATCGCAGAGGACCTCATCGCCTTTGACCACGCGCACGCCTCCGCCTTCACGGGCAACGACGCCGCCGCCCTCGCAGCAAACTTTGAGAAGAACATCCGCTTTATCTCGGGCGTGGGCGCCGACTACGATGCGAATGTCCTCAACCGCCCCTTGGACGCCGGGCTCGTGTGCGGGCTGGTCCCTGGACAGCTCCTCATCCCCGCCAGGGCGACGCGCTATGTGGACGCCAATCCCGTCGACTTGCAGCGCGACATTCCGTGGCTGGGGCAGTGGCGCGTGTACTTCCTCACCGACGACTACCATGCCGCGCGCCCGTTGCTTGAGCCGCTGTGTGCGGCGCTTGAAGCACCGACTCACATCCTTGCGCGGGCGGCGGCGGCGTCGGCGCACTCGGGCGTGTTGCGGGCGGGATGGGTGGCGGGCGATGAGTTTGTGCAGCCGGGGCGGTATCTGGTCGGGGGGCAGCAGGTGGTGAGCTACTCGCTGATCACGAGGACGGCCAGGGAGAACGTGGAGCTGGAGGAGATGCCGGCGGTGGTGCGGGCGCACAGGTGGGCGGTGTATGTGGACGATCTAGGGGAGGGCGTGTCGCCGGTGGGGAGGTGGTGCGGCGAGGGGGTGAGTGCTGGTGGCGGCGGGGGACTGAAGGGCGGGGAGGTGCTGGTGGTGTGTGTCAGGCCCGACGGGTATGTGGGCGCGGTGGGCGGGCGCTGGGGCGACGGACAGGCGCGGGAGGCGGCGGAGTGGCTGGAGGCGTATTTCAGCGGCTTTCTGGTGGGGTGAGTGTGGGTTAGGGTTGAGGCGCAGAAAGCAGCTTCTTGACTGTGGCGCTTCCTGACTGTGGCGAGTGCAGTGTGTCTTGAGCCTTTTCTCTCTACTCTTTATTTCATGACGTTTCCGGACTGGGTCTGCATATGGGCGTAAATCGTGCATAACAACCATATTTTGGTGGTATGCAGACCCAGTCCAGTCTGGAAACGTCATGAAATAAAGAGTAGCTTGGCTTTGGCTAAGCATTGTACTTGGTTGCTTTTTTTTTTTTTTTTTTTTACAGGTGCTGCATTTTCTTTTATAGGCTTTGTGGGGTAACGATTATTACACCCGTTTATTGCGATCTGATCAGCGAGTGGCTTGGTTAGAGTATTTACATACTATTTAGAGGAGAGAAGCACCACATGCTGCACACAATCGTGATCTTGATCGCAATCGGTAAGCTTAAATTGCGGGAAAAAAACAAATTAAACTCCAGCAGAGTAACGTCTACCCCGGATTATTACTTTTATGTCTCTCTGGAACTAGTGCCGGCGCAGGGTGGAGAAGCTGAGTATACTCTAGTAGAGTGTCTACATCTGCCGCGGGGATGTCTACCCTAGATGTACGCCTACGGCAGACAAAAGGAAATATATGTGGGGAGGCGGGAATGAGGACGCAGAATTAAGAAGAAAACATAATGCGGTGAATAGGAGGAGGAAAAAGCGCCGGTAAGAAGAAGAAGACGACATGGTGAGAAGTAAACCGCCATGACTATGGTGCAAGAAGGCATAGAGGGTGGGTGTGTCAACTTCAGAGGAATTTTTTTTGTATGGGAATTGGACAAAATTCCACCGTTAGGCTGGACGCTAGTACCATTATGGGGGTAGATCTCCAAATCTCTATAGATTGATTGGCTGCAAACGCCGAAGTTTACACACCTACCCACCATAGCTTCTCGAGCCATACCTAGCTAGTAAGAAGCATAAAAGGGGAAAGAAAAGAGAAAAAAAGTAAATCGCCAGCCGGTAAATAGAAGAAAAAAGGAGAAAGAAGTAAAAAGCCCCACCCACGAAGAAGAAACCATGTAAAAGAAGCCAGTAGCAAACATAAAAAACAAAAAAGTTAAACCCAGTAAAGAAAGAAAGAAAAAAAAAGAGTCAGAAGAAGAAGCAAAAAATAGTTAAACCCAGTAAAAAAAAAAAAAAAAGCCAGAAGAAGAAGAGAAGTAAACCCCAATAAAAAGAAAAAAACACTAAAACGTGAAGGATTATCAGATGATAGTCCGAGAAGAAGAAAAAAGAGACCCTAGAGTAGTAGCTAGCAGAAATAGAAGCAATGCCCCCCGAAAAGTACCAACGCCTTCAAAAAACAAAGCCCCAATTCCATCCCTCCAGCAACCCCATCGAAAAAGCAACCCAAACCCACCGTGGCCCACCCCGAAAGAAAGAAAAAAAACAAGCACCCCCCCCTCCCCACCCCAGTACCAGCCAAGGCGCGCAAAAGACGAGCACTAAACCATCCTACTCCTCGACTCCACCTCCCACGCCGCCATCCCCGCCCTCTTCTCGCCCCTAACCGCCCCCCTCAAACTCCCCACCCCCATCCCCGACCCCGACCCCGTCCGCGCCCCCGCCCACCGCGGCACAACCACAAAGCCGTCGCCGTTCTCGTCCTCCTCGATGTCGCCGTCGTCGTCGTCGTACGGGTCGCCGGCGGTGCTGCTGCTGCTCTCGCTCTCGTAGCCGTAGTCGCACGAGTCGCCGTAGAGCCGCTTCTCTGCGTAGCGCCGCTGGTGCAGGAGCTTGCGCGGCGTGACGTAGGAGCGTAGCTTGCGCATGAGGCGGCGGGGCGCGGTGAGGGCGGGGTGGGGCCGTGGGGAGCGGGGGGAGTGGGGTGAGCGGGGGGAGAGGGGGTGCTGGCGCCGGGGGGGGGAGAGGCCAAGGTTGAGGTTGAGGTTGAGGTTGAGGTTGAGGGAGGCGGCGCTCTTGGTGGGGGTGAGGCGGAAGGACATTGTGGGTAGGTTGCGAGATTGTGGTGACTGTGTGTAATGTAGACTTTGGTGTTTGACTATAGCTAGCTACTATACGTAGCTAGGCCGGCGTAGTCTCTCGGTCTGAGGGATGGTTGACGCTTGGCCCGTTCGTTGGTGGTTTGTGGGCGGAGGGAGGAAGGAGGAAGGAGGAAGGAGGAAGAAGAAGAAGATTCCAGTGGGGTCTTTAAGGCCGATTGGCGTAGTTTCGAGTTTGGAGCCTTTCTATGTAGCGGGCTGCTGTGCTATATATGATGTACAGCGGGTAAGTGATGGATATATATATATGTAGCTAGGTGGGTGGATATATGGATGGTACGGATAGAGACGTGCGTAATAGAATTTATATATCAGCTGCTCTTCTCAATTCCACTCTTCCTTCCCTCTTCTGGCTCCCGTCTCTGCCCCGTCCCAGCCTCGCCTAGCCAGCCAGCCAGCCAGCCAGAGCCAGGCCGGCCGTCTTATAGCTGCACGGTCAAGATGGACCCAGAGCTGTGCAAGTAGCTTAGAGTACGTGCAGGCAGGATCGAGAAGGCAGCAATTCCAGTACGTAAATGCTCAGACTCCGTAGGCAGGCAGACGTTATAGATATTGGCAACGTCGTTTGGCTGCGCTAGGGCTTGGCTAGTTGAAATGAGGCGAACTTTTCTTTTTGTGTGGCGTGTGCGCAAAGGCGCAAGCAAGGCGATGTAGTACCGCCGATTCCGATTCTCGGCGCCGATTGATGTTTCTTTCTTTTCTTCTTCTGTAGTTCTAGTTAGCTGTAGTACTGGCGAGATATATGTACCTACACAGAAGAATTTCTCTTTTGGCTCGGCTCCGATCCAGATACATACAGAGTGCTAGTGCAGACAGAACTAGACAGCCATCAAGAGTTAACTTTGATGATGATCGACGGTGGTGTGTGCATGCACGCAAATTCTATTATTTTGTTCGCGAAAACTCGTCTAGTTTAATTTGACGTTGTTGCTACCCTGGAATGTATGTATTGTATTGGTGCAGGCATTGTGACAGGGCGAGTGAGAGCGTGTGATGCGCCTCTGGTAGATACGTACAGAAACTACGTGGGTCTGTTTCAACGGTCAACGTCCAGATCTCCGTGGCGCACGTACTCCAGAGCGACGCTGGCGCCATAGATGGGGTGGAAGTGCATCGCGGGATGTGGATAGGCAGGTACGGCGCCGACTTTATTCGTGGTGGGTAAATACATGTATGTAGATACATCATACATACATACATGTATACATATACATATATATACATACATGTATATATACATATACATATAATATACATATACATATATATACATACATATACATATACATGGAATATGGATCCCATTGCGCCAAAATTTAGACAGGACAGTAATATAGCTGGTAATCCAGGTACCTAAGCTATATATGTAGTAAGTTTGTAATATTAATATATAACTTCGACATGATATATGACCTGGCTTTTCTAGATCTGGGCATCTGGGCAGTACTATTAGTTTTATGATGTTTCCGAACACGACTGCTATTGCATACTATACAAAAAAGCCTTCTTTCTGTGTGGCATGCAACATTGGCCGTGTTCGGAAACGCTATGAAATTAGGAGTATTGATGAAACATATTTCCCGGACAGCCAATCACAGGATGCCTTGGCGGGCTGTACATGTGTGCTTCCAGGGTTTCTTTCTTTCAGGCATGTGCAGGGGTTCTAGATCTCCAATGTACAGTAAACATTATTATCTTTGTGCGACCTAGCTGCCTGCATGCTTATAACTTACATCGCTCAATCTCGCGAGGGTTCGACTCCATTGCTTTTCTCTCCTCACAATCACACTCGACGTCGCGGGCGCAGAATTAAAAGGGAGGGGGGGGGGAGGCGTAAGTCTGGTGGTGATGATACGATATGATGATGATGCATATCACCTTTCAAATTAATGGACAACCATGTCCATCCTCAATGGTCAAGCCATGCGATTGGATGAACGGTGGTGAAGAGGCGAAGGTTTTACATGTGATGGGGAGGACTGGAGATGGAAAAGAAAGAAGGAGAAAAAAAGGAAAAGGAGCTTTTAGAGCTGCACGGGGTGCTAGCTAAGTAGCTTGTCATAGCCATGGGCCTTTTTTTTTCTTTCTGGCAAAGTTAACGCTCAGCATCCGATTGACACTCTGGGGTCTCTCCACCTTTCGTCTTCTTCAAACTCCTTCGCCATCGCCATCGTTATCACGTACGTCTTGGCCACCGCCATTGATGAGACTGCTGCACGCGTGTGGCAGAACTGCCTGGGTGCTTCTCTGTTTATATACGCCCGTCGATCGCGGGAAGGTGACATGACGCCCAGAAATCTGCTGGAGAGTGCTTAATGATGCGCATGCCCCAAGCATGAGATCATCGCACTACATGTATGCATGGGTATAGGAAATATGGAAGCCTTACCTATTTAAGAATATATATACAAGTGCTAACATCAAAAAACACAACAAAACTCTCTCTCTCGCCATTGCCCCTCTTCGCTATCAAACCCGGGGTGACCGAGGATTCCGCCATCGCAATATCAATGGTGGATCAAAGACGGGCTAGGTCGAGCCGAGCTCCCGGACATTACTCTTGACCAGTGAGAGAATTCGAATGGGCTCGAATATTGGGCCTTCTTCCTTTATATATATATATAGATTTCACTCTGAGCACACATCACCCATCTAGCCTTCTAATTGGCTGTCTAGTCACATCAAGAACCAACTAGCTGACTCAAGTCCAAACCGACACGATACACTTTAAAAGCCCGCCTCACCTCGGCTTTCATGGATCATATTACTTATCTGATAGGAAGGACACGCGTCAGAAAAGTAAAAAAGAAAAGATAAAAAAAAAAAAGGTATCCACAATGGATGACTTTTAGCGCGGAACGGCCTCTGATTTGTTCATCAAAAAGCTCCCCCCGCGACCAACCCCTGCCACTCAGCTCACGTATTCGCCTTGTCAGGGCACGGAGAGCCCTTGAATGCCCCATATCAGGTCAAGTGATACTGTTCGAGCACACACTGTTCTCGACCTTTCTCATGGGTTATCCTTCCCTCTTGTTGTATTATCCGCGTGTGCTAACTATAGCGGCTACATAGGATACGAGAACCCTAGGGCACCGGTCACAACTAACCCGTTGTCAGCTGCACGACGGCGGATCAACTAGGGGTGGGGGGGTAAGAGTACTGCAAGACTCCCCTGGACTCGCTACTCCGCAAATCCTAGTAAAAATGCTACAATGTTGGCCATGTCTCGATAACAGGTTCCACAAGGGGAAGAAACAATCATCAATTTGGTGGAGTTGACCCCCCGGCCTGTAAGGCTTCCCATGCTACATATGTGTTGTGCGCAGGGAAATATAGGAGCTCTTGACGCATATATTTGGAGGCTTACAGTATAAGTAGGGTTCTATAGGCCAGCGAAATGATTCTCATTGAAGGTTTCGTCATGTCGACCCCAATGAAGAATGGTTCAGGGAGGGTTCAAGTACCACAAACCAGGGGGGTGCACTGCGGAAAAACCGACAAGATCAACGATGTAATGACTAATGAGACTTGGACAATTCAAATAAAGAGAACCAATAAATGATGGGACGTGGTAATTGTGATATCGGTGTAGATATACCTCCGAAGTTACATTTTGTCCTATTCTCACTGACACATCAGCTCACTCCTACTAGCTTATTAGATTCACTTGAGCCTTGCCGATTCATACTGCCAGTCAATACGACACCGATCTGCACCCGGGGTGCTTATTGTCCGGGGGTAGTCTATAGACGCTCTAGTTGCCTATCAGCAGTAGCGTTTGAAATTCGATAGACGGTCGAGTGATGTTTCGTGACCAGTCTAATCATTGGCGGAAATTTGATATGTATGTTAACCTTGCTGCTATAGAGCAAAACAGTTAACCAGCGACCGTCGTAACGCATGGGAGGGATCGACATCGTCTGTTGAAACCAGACCAGACCCGAAACCTGGGGAATTAAATTAGGCAGGAGAAGTTAAAATGATATTCCTGAGCAGGGCTTATCTGAACAGAAGCGCTAGTCTTTGCTGCCAAGAAGTCCTAGCACCTGCACTAAGCCAAGTACACAGACTCCGACGAATGAAAAAAAAAAAAAAAAGGAAAAGAAAAAAGAAAAGAAACCTGGGGAAGCACGGGCAGAAAACATATTCTATCTTTCCTATTCGCAGGCATATTTTCTTCACAAGCAGCTAGCTTACTGTTACACCGTCGGTCTTGTAGAGACCGAAAAGGAAGGGCATCCCAATCTCAGTGGCAATGGCCCTTTCCCACTTTTCTAGCGCATTATTACATAAAAAGTCTCTTGGACGATACGGGATCTGGCATCAGCTTTTGCCGGTGGAGTAGTGCTCTCGGCATGTGGTGTCCCGGTGAAATGATATGCCGAAAACCTCGCCGCGCCAGTATCCTCGAGGAAGGGGGGAGGGGGGGGGGAACCTACCCGGAAGTATAGTTTCTCCGGCCGTCCGGAGGTTGTTTTGTATTGGTCAATTGCGGGTTAACCTCCTTTGTGGATCTCTCTGCAACGCATTAATAATACTAACCAACTATAGTCAATCGTTAGTCGTACGATTCATCGGATTCTATACGAGGCGTCCGTCACAATAGCTAATCCTTGCTGGGGTTGGGAGCTCAACAAGCCTTTACCACGTTTTATTTTCTTAGGCGAATTTCGGTCCTAGGTCATCCAATCTACCCGGAGTGTTGGGTTTTGTGAAAATAAAGTTCAACGCTCAGAGAGAGTTCTGCAGGTGAGCTGAACGTGGGCTTAACGTGGGCATAGTCTTTGGAGCGTTGATAAATTCGATTCATATAGGGTTCTATATCTTATCAAGCCGAAAGTTGATATGAAATGTACCCACTGACCCCAAGTATCAGTTATATACATATATATGTACCGAATAGGAGGACGGGGATGAACCGGATGATAACATGACAATAATCCTCCCCAGATAGAGCGAATTCCTGGAGTTTCCGGTAACAGGGATGAGGTTTGGGGGGGGGGGGGGGCTGATACTTATGGTCTGAGCTGGCCGTCATCTCGGACGGTATTAGCTCGGGCGTGTTTGGGATATCCAAAGAAACTTGCATAACATACACAAGTTCCTAGCTAGCCAGAGAGACGAGCTCCGATGCCCTATCGTTAAGCGGAATCTTAGCAGATGCTCTAATGCAAAGTTTAGGCAAACCGTAAAATAGTAACAATTCGTGATCATGACGAGGGGGGAAAAGACAAAAAGTGCCAGATAGAGAGATGGAAAGTATGTAAATACATGTACTCTATGTATGTATGCATGTATGTAGGTACATGTGTGTATGTACATATTTGAGGTGTTTTTCCTTGACATGTGAGTTTTCGATAGTGGTTACGTTTACCGTCGGAGAATATTCGAGGGGGTGATACGTGCAATATAAAGGCTTATTAAGTGTAAACATGTACTGGAGGCCACTTTCCCAATTGCCTCGTTCCCAACCCCCTTCTACCCCCCTCCGGATGCCCCCTCCACCCTTCTTCCTCCCAACCAAATGGGCGGCGACGCGGAAGAAGGCTGTTTGATAGTATATCGATAATATAGCCCGGGGTTCTTCCCGGGCCAGGTGAGCTAAGCGATTTTTGGAACAAAAAAAACGTTTCTGCTTGATAGCTAGCCAGTACATATTGTGCGTGTGTCCAGGGCTTGCACTATCTAGGCTAGGGACAGAGCAAATACCAGTCACTGGAAATTAAAACCCATGGTTAAACGAACGCGAGGTGCTGCATAGAGTACATAAGACGACGACCCAACACTCTGGAACAAGCTACGTTATGTCGTACCGTTAGGGGGGGAAAAGCCACTTACCTGTGGGACGGGGGTGGGGTTGATTGGATGACCGGCGTTGGTGGTGGTCCGGTGGGGGAGTGTTTCCAAAATGTGCTGGTAAGCCCCAGGTAATACATTATACATACACACATGTATGTGGGCGACGGGCACAAGTTGCCTAGGTAAAATAGAAGGCCGTCAGTCGTGTAGATCGATCATCAATGTCTTTCCCAGGGTCTGTTCTTCTTGGAGGGACATGTATATGTGCCCTAGGCCGGCCTATTTCTCCTCTCGGGGGTGTGCGGAGGAAATCAGAATCCGAAAGAAAGGGAACTCGCATTATAAATAAATAATTTATATGCTGCCGTATGTAGTACTTGGAATTTACCCAAGTGGCTAGCTAGCTCTACATAGTAGGATCCCCGTTATGTAGATAGAGTAACTATAGCAGCTGTCGAGCGTAGGACCACCGCAGTAGAGTACCCCTACCTACATGTTCACACCTATGTACATGTATGAATGTACTCGCTCGCTCATGGTGTCGAACACTAGCCACGCGAGCCCCACAATTCTCGCATTTATCAAAGCCCGTCCTGTTTCGGTTACATGACTATAACGGCCCTTTTGACCGTTCAATCTTTTTTTTCCCTGGCAGCAAGTCCCTAGCTAGCAAGCTCGCAATTACTGGCTAGCTATGTATAAGCTGGCCCTTGCACAACAGGTTACAACAACCACCCACCAACCATTGTACCAAGAAGAACGAGGTTTTGCGGCCGGGGTGTGTGTGTGTGTGTGTGTGTGTGCGTAGAGTAGCTATAGAGTAAGTGTAAATACTAGAGAGAGTACTACTCTGCGGCAACTATTGGCCGGAGGAGGGGCTTATCGCCAGCTAACTAAATGGTTTTTCTTGGCCACCACCACCACCACCGCCGCCGCCGCCGATGCAGATTGCAAGATGTGAGTAAGTGAAGGATGCATCCACAACCCGCAAGGCTGCGGAGAAGGCGGAAGGGGAGCCGGAAACACATGTGGAAAAAGAATGAAGATTGGCACGGATTGTTGCTACTCTAGATATGTAGCTACATGTAGGTAGCTGGGTATCTGTGTACCGTCCAGCCACTTTGAATCACCGGTACTGTGCTACTATGTAGGTAAATGTAAAGTAGGTACGTATTGGCATGGCATGGCATTGGGGAAGGGGGGGGGGGGGTGAAATCTCCTTTCACCTCTTCTGCATAATGATATGATGCATATCCCTAGGCCCTCTCCCCCTCGAATTCCCTCCGCCGAATGTTTACCTTGAATGTCATGCATGTAGGTATTGTGTACATTAATATTTATGTAGGTGCATGTATGTAATTAACCACCTCCACCACCGCCGGTGGGGCTTGAGGGTGGTGGTGCTACTCTTGGATTGCAATTGTTCGATTGATTGTGCACGAACATAACGCCTCTTTGAGATTTTCTCGGCCTGGCTTCTGCTGCTGCTGCTCCTGCTGGCTGGCCTGTCTCGTATATGATGCAGCAATATCCCCGTAAAGTTGAATATCCACCTACATCCCATCCACCTGTCCACCTGTCTCCTCCTCAATATTCCCGAGTGTTCGGGTCAGCAAAAGTGAGTGAGTTGCTGTGTCTTGGTAGGAGCAGCTCCGAGTAATCAATCGCAAATCGAATCGGGGAGATACCTGTCAGTTTGTTTTACATGCGCCCTATCTTTCTGTAGAATAGCTTCTGACAGCTCCTTTTTCATTATCTTTTTTCCCTTCCTCACCTTTTCATTTTTTTGGGCTCTTCTCTCCTCTTTTCATCCCATCCCCCCATCCCCCCATCCCCCCCCCCCCCCCCATCTCCATCCCATCTATTCCCCCTATCCTTCCATCCTTCCATCTACCCTTCCATTCTTACTCTAAAACGGCAGGAAATTACATACATATTACCATTAGCCTACAAATCCTCTTCTTCTACCTCGTCCACCACCCACACCCTACCCCCCCACCCCCCCCTGCCAAGAGGGTGTAAACACTACCTCTGTCTTGCCTACATACCAACATACCCGCAGCTACCTAGCTCCGTATACAAAATGGCGGAGAGAATGCAGTCGATATTCAAGCAAAGACCGCCACGAAAATTCTTCTGCGAGTTTCAGAACTGTGGAAAATCCTTCACGAGGGCAGAGCATCTCCAAAGACATGAGCTGAACCACCGTGACTCGCCAAACACCTGCGCTAGGTGCTCCGCACACTTTGCCCGGCCGGACCTATTGGGTAAACTTCCCTTTTTTTCTTTTTCTTCTTGTACCGTTGATATTATGTATTCCTTTGTTTTTTTTTTGTTTCATAGGCCGTATTTTCAGCTTGTTGAAATGCAATATAACCCATCCAGACTAACTTAGGATGACCTTGGCCGGAACAGAAAGACATATGGAGCGGCACGCGCAGAAGGATAAGGAGGCAGGGGGGGAAGGGCTCGGGATCTTGGTCACAAGGAAACGGTGCTGGCGTGACGAAAACGGGAATATCACAACGAAACGGCCGGCATCGAGTATGGCCGCCGTTGGGAAAGCTCTTGAAGCTCAGCGGCAGAGGAGGGGCGACAGCAGTGACGATAGTTGTTCAAATGACCCGAGATCCCCTGCGCACGCTAGTGGATCATCGACGCTGAGCCGGAAACGGATGGATATTAGTGCTGCTCATGAGGAGAAGATTGCTGATAGTACGGGATTCGGGGAGTTTGGGTATGAGCAGCTGGAGACGCAGGACCAGAGTATGCAGAGCAGAAATTTCATGCAAGCTCCGGTGGTCCAGCAACAGCCGGGCTTCTATCTAGATCCCGCTCTACCGGAAGCCACCACTACAGCTATTGATGGGACTCTCAACCAGTACCATGGGAATTATGATCCCATCTTTGAAGAGAATACAGCACAGAGCTTAGGTATGCATTTCAGTGGTGGCTTTAATGGCAATTGGTTTTATCAAGAAGAAATGGGACAATCGGGGGAAGTTCAGGAGAACATTAGCATACCTTTGAATCGGGATCTGAGTACGGGTCCCGTTAGCACTCCTCTCCGAGTGGCGCCAGGCTACACTGAAGGCCCGGGATTGCTAACAACAACTGAACCATACCCCAATTTTCCGGCCCAAGCCCACCTGCCACAACAACTGCAACAATTTATCAAACCAGCGTTGCCACAGGATAACGGAGCGCTCGAACTCGAACCGCACTTCTGTTTCTCGGGTGGCGCAACAATTGCTATCTCAACGGTATCGAGTGAATCCCATACTGGTAGTGCAAATCCACCTTTGAGATACCGGCGAAGCGTAAGAGTTGCAGAAAGTTGCCAACAGGTACAGCAAAGGCATGTCACGATAGTACCATCTCAATCTTTCCAAATTCCTTCAAGCTACTCAGGATCTCACTGCGTCCAGATCAATCCTATGTCCTCGGGCCTCTCATGGCGTACCTCCACATTTAGACAAAGTTATCCAGGATCCCACTACATCCAGATCAATTCTGTACCCCCGAGCATCTCACGGCACCCCTCCACATTCAGACAGATCAATGAGGCCACACGGGAACGGGTCCTCAATTTCCTAATGCGAACGACGACATGTCCCGACACCGGAGTATCACCTTTCACATGGGACGACCCACTGCTCTGTCTCTCCGCTCTCCAAATATATCTAGATCTATCATTTAATCTGTTTAACCCATCGAATCCATCGCACCCACCGCTCCACCGGCAATCCTTTAATCCAAATTCTACCAATACTTTGTTATTGACGAGTATGATGAATTTTGGAGCATCAACCATTAGCAACAAGGGGATACAAGACTTTAGTATCATAGTTTATGTCCTGCTGATGGACATGATAAATGTAAGCTCTCTCTAACCATAATACTGGAGATCCTTCCATCTTGAAAACGGGCTCGAAGAACTAACCTAGGAGGAAAGTCTGGCTACTTTCATGCTACACCTCAAGAGCCATGGGTACAGCATACAGTTTGGTTTCTTGAAAGCTGGTATAGAGTGGTAATATCTGGATTGAGCCAGTCAGATCTGGCGAAAATTTTATGAAATGTTGATTAATGTATAGATCACTTGTTTCTTACTTTTTCCATTTCTTTACGGGGAGTGAGTGACTTTCGGTCGTCGGCCAAATGAGATGTGCCGAGAATTGACCGTGGCCGTTGAAACAGCTCGAAAAGAGAAATAATAACCAGTCGAGTCGCGCCCCTGGACCATCTGATAGAATCTTGACTAGAGATTGGACCACTGAGCGAAGAAGAAAAAAAGAAAATACAATCGTTGTTCATCGGGCCAAAATATCGATCCTCGAGCGGCTGCTCATGTATGCGGTCACCGCGTACCGTATTCTAACACACAGAATGTGCAGACACACACCTACCTTATTATTTGCTTTCCTTTGTACACCATAACCCACCTACACACCCACACTTACTCTACCTACACTTACTCTACCTACACTTACTCTACCTGCACTTACTCTACCTGCACTTACTCTACCTGCACTTACTCTACCTATATTTCTTCTGCATGTCAGACTTTTTCGATCTGCTGCGTCCTCGTCGTTGTCATTGACTCTGCAACGTGGAAAGAAATTCACCGACGGTATGACGCACCACCAAGAAAAAGGCTGGGCAGCGGGAGGTGTAGCCCTGAGCTAGTGCTGCTACTGTCTTCTACCTTTGTTCCTCCAGTACTTGTCCCTGGAAACCCCGGGGCTCAACGGCCTATTCGGGTTTCTCCCTCACCACCTACCCACCTAGAACATGCATGGCAAGAAGCCATACCTAAGTAAATAAGCCAAACTCCCGCATATAGGCTAGCATATAAAGTGATCTAATAAGCTTTCTCTCCTCCCAGGTAAAAGAGAAAGGCCAAAACCACCCCATCTTAACTGTTTTTCTCCTCCCCAGTGACTACTGGGTACTCAGTCAGCTAGATAGCCAATAGTTCCACTGAGAGAGCGAAAATCCTGCACTTTGGCGGCTACCATTGCCGCAGCTTATAAAGCCCAAAAAGGGACTCCCCTCCTCATTAAAAGCCCCCACCCCCTCCCCAACCACCATGCCTGCACAGCCGCCTGCACTACCGTTTTTATTTTATTTTGTTAATGCATCTTTTGATCTCTCACCGACCGATCCCGTCTGCCAGATATGGACCTATATCCTTCTGTTCCATCCATTACGGTTTTTTTTCTTTTTTTCTTCTACCATTGCCGATTATGACCCCTCTCGGCCGATTGCGATTCTCGCTCGGCCTCTGGGGGTGGTGAGGACGCGGGCCGATATAGCCGCTGCGGGGGACCGGGCTGGAGTCCCGCTGTGATGATGATCAGTCCGTCCGATCCATGGTTGGGCTGCCGTCCGTTATGCATGAGGGGGTTTCCTTTGTTTTGTCCTGATTGCCGATGCTTCAAATATTTGAGCGATGTGTATGTGTTCTGGTTGGCGGATTTCTGCGGTGATGGTGGTGGTGGTAGTGGTGGTGAAGAATAGTAGAGATGAGGGATTTTGTGCGCATGCAATGGGAGCTGTGAAATTGAATAGAGTGATGTAGTTGACCCCCCCCCCATAATGAGCCGCGATGACGGTTTGTGCCTATAATAGTCGACAGCTCACTAGTGCGGTTTCAATTGCGGGGGAACCTGGTTAAGAAACAGTTTGTGACAATTTTTGCATGTGGCATTTGGTTCCAACAGGGGAGTTCCATGAATTGTGAAGTATGGTACGGGGTGTGTCCGCAACGCTTGGGGAGTGATTCTATGTCATCTGTTTAGTAATCAATGTCAAACCCAAAAGCAGCATATCGAACAACGGAATCTCAGCTTATTGTGGTAGTTATTACGGTTGGTAATTGATCATGCATGTTTCCGGCGCGAGGGAATAACATTCGTCCGAGTGATAGTACATGACGGAGTGATTGTCGGCTAGAGCTACAAAAAAAGTATGGCTTGGCCGCCGTTAGCTGTGAGGTTGCAATCATTCCCTGGATGAATCAAACTATGACATGCCTATATGCAATCTGGTAGTTTATATCGTTCAACTGTGGAAACGAAAGCTTCTTTGCACATGAATGGCTGGGGGAGGCACGGTTACCTATCGATAAGCCTCAGAGCAGGGATGAGCACACTATCCCAATTTCGGTCCCGAAACAATGCAGAGCTAATAACGATAGACATCGCGCAGAGCAGATCGATAAGAGAGGAGGAAGTGGTAACGTTGAGTGAAAAGAATGATTGGTATACATCGAATTCGTTTTCTTTGCTGCCCACGGTTAGGGAGGTATTCTGGGAGCCGCAGCCGTGTACTCGCAACTTCATAGCGTTTCTGAACACAACCGCTATTGCATGCCATACAAAAATGTAGTCTTGGTGGTTTTTGGTGTGTATGCAATATTGGTTGTGTTCAAAAACGCTATGAGTAGTAGGTAATTCGCAGGATGGGAGGTAGCGGCTTTACGAGAGCTGAACTGTGCAGATGATCTATGATGTTAGCCAACGCCTCCTGTAAGCCGTGCTGTGCTGTAAAGTCTCAAAACCGGGCATCATTTGGATTCCCACTCCTTCTTTATGCCCCCATGCCTGCGCTTCCCCTTTGCTCAATCAACCCTCTCAAGATTGTCTTTCGCAACAACCATCACACGATACCAATAACTCGCGATGTCTTCAGCAGGAGGATTACTACTACCCATGCCTCCTCCCCCATCTACTGTAGCTTCAGTTCCGTCCACAAATACCGCCACCCCTGTGTCTCCCTCCGCAGCTCTAACTCCATTGATCCAACGTACATTCACGAACTCCACAATAACGTTCTGGCTCAATGGCACTAAGCTTGCTCTCAACAATATCGACCCGGAAGCCACGCTTCTTGACTTTATCCGCTCCCAACGTGGACTGAAAGGGACCAAGCTCGGCTGCGGCGAAGGTGGCTGCGGTGCTTGCACCATTGTTGTCCAGCAGCGTAACAGCACCACTGGGAGGATTGAGCACCTGAGCGTCAATGCGTGTCTTGCGCCGGTTATTAGCGGTACGTAACACTAGCCTCTTTGTCTCGTTGGTTGCTGCTTCCCATTGGCTGACTTGGTTGAATAGTCGAGGGTAAGCACGTGATCACGATTGAAGCCCTCGGAACCGCAGCCAACCCACACCCGCTGCAGGAGCGGATTGCGAAGCTACACGGGTCGCAATGTGGCTTCTGCACTCCGGGAATTGTCATGTCGTTATATGCACTGCTACGTAATGCGTACGATCCGGAAACCAGGACGTATAGGCTGAGTGAGGAAATGGTAGAGCTGGAGGGCGCGCTGGATGGTAATTTGTGTAGGTGCACAGGATATAAGCCAATATTGGAAGCAGCGAAAAGCTTTGTGAAGGAAGACCTTGGTGGAGTTGTGGTGGAAAGCTCCAAGGGAGAGGTGGCGGAACGCTTTGAGAATGGACTGGGTGGGAATTGGACAGCTTCTCAGGCGACAGGATCGTGTGGGCGACCAGGTGGGTGCTGTAGAGATAAAGCAGGGTCGCCATCATCTGGCTCCTCAAGCGATGTCGGTTCGGCTTCTACGGAACTCACCGGGGATTCAAACGGGGCACCGGTATCGGGATCGACATATGGTGCCCCTCTGAAGACTTCAAAACGCGAAGATGGTTGTCAGCTCTCTTCGGAGGCCTCAAAATGTGCCACGGAGGCCGAGGTGTTGTTGGGGCCGAAAGGGGGAAAATATTCCTTCCCCCAGTTTAATTTCAAAACGTACGAGCCACATACAGAGATCATCTGTCCTCCTGGACTACAAAAGTACGTTAAAAAACCTATCTGCTTCGGCAACTCAAAAAGGATCTGGCTTCGGCCAACGACCCTTGCACAATTGCTTGAGATCAAGGATGCTTTTCCCTCTGCGAAGATGGTGGCCGGATCCTCAGAGGTGCAGATGGAAATTCGTTTCAAGCACCTGCAGTACGCGGTTGCAGTGTACGTTGGTGACATCGAAGAACTCAAGTCCTTCACCGTTGACGAGAGAGAAGGCACAGTAATCATTGGCGGTAACACCCCTTTGACCGTTGTGGAGCAAGGGTGTTTGGAATGGTACCGAAAGCTTGGTGACAGAGGCATGGTGTTGGAGGCGGTTAGAAAGCAACTGAGGTATTTTGCTGGACGACAGGTCAGTCGGACTTTTGCCCCCATGTCTGCATTATGTACTCTGTACTGGCATTCTCATGATTACATATCTAGATTCGAAATACTGCAACCCCAGCAGGAAACATCGCTACCGCGTCGCCCATATCAGACCTCAACCCGGTACTGGTTGCCTCGGGGACTATCCTTACCGCCCAGTCTTTCTCTAGGGGGTCGTTCGAGATCCCGCTGACAGACTTCTTTATTGGCTACCGCGAGACCGCCCTCCCAGCAGACGCAGTTATCACGCAGTTGACTATTCCACTAAGTCCGGTTGGTAGGCGCGTGGTTGTTAAGGCCTACAAGCAGGCCAAAAGAAAAGATGATGATATTGCAATTGTTACTGCAGGCATGAGGGCTAGTCTTGATAAGGATGGACTAGTCAAGGATGTCTCGCTAGTATATGGCGGGTGCGAGACCAACCCTAACCCTTCCATTCGATCGAGTGCTGATTGGTGATGGTGATACAGTATGGCACCAAGGACTGTGTCGGCACGAAATACAGAAGACGTGTTGAGGGGTAAGAGATGGTTTGACAAAAATGTTTTGGAGTTTGCAATGAACGCTATGGAGAAGGACTTCGATTTATCGTTCACCGTTCCAGGAGGGATGCCCACTTACAGGAAGACACTCGCCTTCTCGTTCTTTTTCAGGTTTTGGCATGAGGTTGCTGCCGATCTAGGCCTTGGAAACGAAACCGAACGGGTTGACCATGAGCTCATTAGCGAGATTCATAGAGAGGTGTCGAAAGGGTCACGGGATAATGAAAATCCGTATGAGCAACGCGTTGTCGGCAAGCAAATACCGCATCTCTCGGGATTGAAACAGGCGACAGGAGAAGCGGAGTACATCGATGATATCCCAAAGTACGATGGGGAGTGCTATGGCGGATTAGTTTTGTCTTCACGAGCTCATGCGAAACTCATAAAGTGGTTAAACCCTTCCTCTCTAATGACAGGTACTAATATCAGATAGAGTTGATTTTACCCCTGCTTTGGAACTCCCTGGTGTTCTTGGATATGTCGACCACCATGATATCCCTGAGGACTGCTCTTACTGGGGTTCTGTGGTGAAGGATGAGCGTTTCTTCGCCAAGGATGTTGTAGAGAGTCATGGACAACCTATCGCCATGATATATGCAGAGACGGCTGCGATTGCACAGGCCGCTGCAAAGGCAGTCTGCATCGAGTATGAAAACTTACCCATGATTCTCACTATCTCCGAGGCAATTGAGGAAAACTCATTCTATCCCCACGATCACCAGCTCAAGCGTGGCAATCCAAGTGCGGAAGCTTTCAAGGATTGCAATTTTGTCTATGAGGGTGTGACGAAGATGGGCGGACAAGAACATTTCTACCTCGAGACGAACGTAGCACTTGTGATTCCACGACCTGAGGATGGTGAGATGGAGGTTTGGTCCAGTACACAAAACATTATGGAGACACAGGAGTTTGTTTCCCAAGTGACAGGGGTCCCGAGTTCTAGAATTGTAGCGAAGGTAAAGAGGATGGGTGGCGCTTTTGGTGGCAAGGAGAGTAGGTCCGTTCAATTGGCTTGTATTTTGGCCGTTGCCGCAAAGAAATCAGGGAGGCCTATGAGATGTATGTTAAATCGTGACGAGGACATGTGAGTTATCCCGGGATTACCCCAATATTAAGGGTTTTACTGACCCTTCAGGATGATGACTGGCCAGAGAAACCCTTTCCAAGCTCACTGGAAGGTTGGTGTCTCGAAAGACGGCATGCTCCAAGTGCTCGATGCGGACGTCTATAACAATGCTGGATATTCTAGGGATCTAAGTGGAGCCGTGATGGACCGTGCTCTCACTCATATTGATAATAGCTACTGGATCCCGAATGTCCATGTTCGAGGCCATGTCTGCAAGACCAATACCCACAGCAATACTGCATTCCGTGGATTCGGTGCCCCTCAAGGGCAGTTCATTGCCGAGTGTATGATGTCCGAACTAGCAGACGCTATGGGAATTTCAGTCGACGATCTCCGCCAAAAGAACTTGTATAAAGAAGGACAACTCACACCGTTCTTACAAAAGATCGAGGACTGGCATGTGCCGCTTCTTCTTGAGCAGCTGAAAGAAGAGGCTGACTACGACCGCCGTGTCAAAGAGGTAGAAGAGTTTAATAAGACTCATAAGTGGAAGAAGCGGGGAATTTGCTTGATACCTACGAAGTTCGGCCTATCTTTCGCTACGGCTGTTCATCTCAACCAAGCTGGGGCTCTCGTTCATATCTATCACGACGGCTCTGTCCTACTCGCTCATGGTGGCACTGAGATGGGACAAGGACTTTATACAAAGATGTGCCAGATCGCCGCGCAAGAGCTCAATGTTCCACTGGACTCGATATTCACCAGTGAGACAGCTTCCAACACAGTGGCAAACACCTCTCCAACTGCTGCTTCCTCCGGTAGTGATCTCAACGGTATGGCCGTCCAGGATGCCTGTAGACAGCTCAACAAGCGTCTTGAACCATACAGAGAAAGATATGGCCTAGATGCTCCAATGAAGCAGCTAGCCCACGCCGCATACCTCGACCGTACAAATCTATCCGCTAACGGCTTCTATAAAATGCCAAGTGTCGGCTTCACCTGGGGAAACTATGTAGACCCCCGCCCGATGTATTTCTACTTCACACAGGGCGCCGCAATATCCGAGGTGGAGCTTGATGTCTTGACAGGCGACCATACCGTACGCCGTGCGGACGTCAAGATGGATGTCGGTCGTTCTATCAATCCTGCGATCGATTACGGGCAGATAGAGGGGGCATTCGTGCAGGGCCAGGGGCTCTTTACTCTTGAAGAGTCACTATGGTGTTCCCGCAGCGGTCAACTGCTCACCCGTGGACCGGGCACGTATAAAATCCCCGGATTTGCTGATATTCCCCAAGTATTCAATGTGAGTTTACTGAAAGGCATGCACTGGGCCGCTTTGAGGTCTGTACAGTCGTCAAAGGGGATCGGCGAGCCGCCATTGTTTCTAGGAGCCACGGTATTGTTTGCTTTGAGAGAGGCGGTGAAGGCGGCAAGGGAAGAATTGGCAGTGGAAAAGGGGATTTTGGCGTTGGGATCACCAGCGACCGCCGAAGAGCTGAGAGTGGCCATAGGAGATAGGATTGTGGAGTGGGCGAGAGTAAAGAAGGGGGAGGGGGAAAAGGGGGCGTTTGTAGATGCCCAGGCCTAAGGATTGTTTTGTGCAGGGTTTAATGAACTCCGTTTGTTGTTTTCTTTTTCTTTTGTAATCGTGAAATACCAATACAAATTGTACACGTGAGGATCCCGCTAGTAAAGGTCCGGCTAGATATGAGTACATGTATCTAATTGAGCTCGTTATAGTCATGTATCTAGTTGAGCTCGTTATAGTCATGATCGATCACTCGAATCAAGAAAATTAGCCCAGGTTGGGGACACTTGGAGTCCTTACCAAAATCAGTCTAGCACACAAATGTTTCGTCTCGCAAGATTATTTTTCTGCTTGAATTCCAGGCCGATGGCGTACATCTATGAGCAGAATCCATAGTCCATCCGAGCAATGTTGTACACCAAATGATTACATGAGTAGACGATTCTATGTGAGATAGCAGAAGAGGCTCCAAATCCCTGGTCCACTGATATATAGCTGAGTAAATATATCGCCATCAGCCACATTTAGATTCTATTCAATTTAAAGTACCAGCTCAAAACGTCCGTTTTAACTTAAGGCCTACATTGTCAGCAAGATAGGTACATGTACAAAGTGGAGGCTGCTGCGATTAATTGCGTTGCCTTGTTTTAATGAATAGGCAATTTCTGATAGCGAGTAGAGGGACTGAAACTTGTCATCCGATTGAAATCAAGCTTGACGAGATAAATTTCTTGGTTGAGATCATAGTAGACGTAATGAGTAATTATAGGTTGTGAGGATTGTCATATAGAGAGAGAATCAGTGGGATAAAGTTGCTTTGATGATGGGAGTGAACGAGGCCGCTACTACCTGGGTTAAACACGTCTCTTCAGCTCGGTAATCTCAGTCCTGGCCCTACCCGGGTGAACAAGGGAAGTTCTTGGCGCCAGGGTTAGGTGATTATATCTTTTTTTTTACTTTTGTTTAATTCTCGGGGAGAAATCCGAAGCGACAATCATACCGGTGATTATTCCGTTACGAGACTGTCGGTATGCCTTGTAGTACTAAATTATAAATAGAAGCAGTCTACTTCGATCCCGCTCATTTGATGTTCTTGTTACGAAAACGTAGCTAGTTCAAGAGTTCTATAGTTCATAAAGAACCAGACGTACGCTAGTGAGTGATTCTTAAAAAGATAAAGCTGTGCAGCTTTGTGTCCCCATCTACCCCATATATATCAACTTATTATTCTCCTCTTTGTCATTTCTGGGCCCCTAGCACACTACATGTAGCTATGTTAGTATTCATCATAGGTGATCACTCGCCATCGACTGGTCGCGCTATTCCCACCACCTTTCTTTTTTGTATATACCCACCACTCCTAGGTTGGCTCAAACACATATATGAAATTCAACAAGTTTATCACACCCGTATACACATCTATCAAGTGGTTCAGACCTTGGATTATGGTAGACGAGGAGAAGGTGCTCATAGCCGCGCGATTCGGCTATGGCAATTAAAAGCTCAATTTTGCCGGCCCTTGAAGGGGGCAACTGTTTCTTGTGTAGGCTAGACTATTCACCTCCTCAAATCGCTCATACTCACCGAAGCTCCATTAATACTATATGTCTTTCCGGTGATGACGCCAAAGAGTACTGTAGTTTGTGGTGAATCTTAATGCGTAGTATTTTATTTGGGGCTCCAGATTGTGAATGGCTATGGGTTATGGCTGGCATTGCATTGGTCGTGTGTTATTCGTATACTATGTTCAATCGATCGCGTTCATGATTATTTAAATAAAGGCCTGTCTGGGGCTTGAGTTCAGTTCTATGGGCCTGGGCCTCTACCATCTTTCACGCTTTGAATTTGCCTAGTATATAGACTTTACAAGTAAACATATCATAAGACAGACTTTCTCACCTACATGTACTCCGAAATTCACCTCTGCCATATTAAATAAGTCAACATTTCACAACCCCGCGTGCACTTACACCTCCAAATCTCCAAGTCTAAACAATGATAGCCACAACAAGAGCATCCCTCAAAGCTCGGTGGGCAGGACTGTCTCCCAGAGCTCGATATTGGGGGTCCGTGGCTATGCTCATCATCGCCGCTCTTATCATAGTAATCGCATCCACCACCCTCAGCACGGTCTTTTATATCAAGTCCAGGAACAAAGTCACATCCGACTGGATGATTAACTGCGCCCCCACTGATACCAGTCCCCTCATATCCGACGCCCAAGCCGCCATCGCCGAGCTTGCCACCATGCCCGCCGAAAACTGCAGAGCTAGAGCCCTTAGCCGTACAACCACCATTCTCTGCCACGGCACCGCTTGCATATCGCGTTTTGAGCCTATCATGGAGCACCGTTTGAAGGAAATAAGCAGCTTCAAGGAGCACCCCAAGTCGGAGCCTACGTGTATGCTCTGGGCGAGTTGGCTAAATAAAACTATTGCGAAGTCGGAGTGCCGGTCACCGGATGGATTAAGGGCGGAGGGGAGGATTATAATGGGTAATGAGGGGCAGAATGTGCCGGATGTGCGCTTATTTAGCATTGCTACACTCACATAGACGCTTGGGCTATGATTTTATGGGTTTCTGGTTCAAATTGGGGGAAAATGTAGCTATAGACTTGGAAAGACCAATATATACCCACGCGCACGTGATAAAAGAACTCTTCTATCAACCCCCATTTTTCGCAGATCGACAATGTATGCCCCACTAAGTACATGTATTCATCGAAGAAAAGAAGTAACACATAATCGATGCATATAAAGGTATTCCGGCTTTATGAACAGACAAAAGTTGTTCATATAATGTAACTTGGAACAAAAAAAAAGAATCAACGGAGCCTATCGAGTGATAATTCATGATAAAAGTGAAGAAGTCATTAATTGACTTCTCGTCTCTTTCCACTTTCCTGTCTTTAAACTCCGAATGATTCTTGAATCTATATCCGTTTCATGTGTGTCTAAAACATCAGACCTCCATGTCTAAAACTTTAAATTTCTCCAACAGGTTTAGGTTCCCAACGTTTATGCAATACTCTCTTGGCCTTCTTTAAAAATCCCTGACTCACAAAAGAGGTCTAGGGAGGCTTAAGGGGATCTTCTACGTAAGCCATACACACTCCAGTTGACTACCCCAACATCCAACTTACCTCATACACTCTCGAGCCACAAACCTCACTTAAGATATTACCTGCTCTTCATACTTCTACCACTCCCCCGAAGCTCAGGCTTATTCATACCGTTATTCTTGTCTGTCTGCTCGGAGTAATCAATAGCGCATAAATCCAGTTTGTCTGGACCTACGCTCTAAAACCAGCAGTTTACAACCTCCGAGTGAGATACAGTGATTCAAACGGTGTAAGCCACCTCCTACAGTTAGAGCCTATATAGTTCATCCTGGTTGAAGGTATTTATCTCTTTTCCTCCCAAATCCGATGCTAACCGGGTTATATCGTGCAACGTCAGTCTGTTACGTCTAGCCAGCTTGTTTATCTGGTATATATACTGGGGACACCTAGGACCCGCACACCACACGTCCGCGTGACAGACAGCTACAGTCAGCTATATCTATTTCACAATTCGTACAAGTCTGAGTATCAATTGTCCTTATTTATTTGCTGACATTGCGTTCCTTTCAGTTGGTCTTAGTATTGATCGTCCGCTTCGTCGGAAATATTCCTGTAAGGTACAAGATGTGGCCTCAGGCCCCCAAGAGTGAACATGGTAGAGCGGGTTCGGTGCAGCTATACTAGAGTATATAAATATATGAAATGGATAAATCTGTAACCAACAGCGCTGAACTACCGTTCAACTTTGTATGTGCGAGAGATTACAGGTTGAGCAGTGTAGAACAGTGACGTCGTATTATTACTAGACTGGTGATTAGCTGGGGGTAGTTATAGGTAAGGGGTACGGTTAAGGAGGGATGGCGAGGTGGACCGGACGGATATGGATGTGTTTGGTGCGATTACACTGTATGAGTGGGTTTCTAGGCCTGAAATAAGCTCCGGGATGATTAGTTTTATCAATTAGGATATGTGATTGAGATCGACGTTGCTCCTTGGCGCTGCCCGTCGGAGGGGACCCCTGGAATCGGTAACTAGCGGTCACACCGAATTCTCGAGAACTGCTTTACGAGAGCACGGCAAGCGGGGCGCCGGCCTGAATTTCACCCGTAAATATTGAAATAGCCTATATATGTCAGCCTGCACTATTCATTAATCCAGTCAATTGGACAAATGTCCAGCTGTGCGATTCGTGAGCATTACAAGTGGGCAGTCTATATACATGTACCTAACTGTTCTGTTCACAAACGGCAAAGCTAGGCTGATAAACACATGTAAGCCAGAGCACGTGGCTGCAACTACATGTAGCTTATCCTAGCCCAGAGGAACAAGTGTTCTGTAGTTTGGGCCAGCCTTCTTGAGGCCATTTCGTGTTACTGTGACGTGGTACAAGATGCGGGTTGATGGAAAATGGCAGGCTGAAAACTAGCGCAGTGCACCAGCCCTCTTGATCATTATGCCAACATACTGGAGGGGGGAGCTGCTCCATCCCACTCAACGGCTTCATCAACACCCCCCCAAAACAACCGCTTCTACAAGCACAAGAAGATAGGCAGAGTCGAAGCAAGCCTTCGTGGGCCCTCATAAGTGGTACGGAAACTGATGAAAGGCTAAAGACAGGTAAACAGAGGTTTCTTTACCGGATAACGGTAATCATTTATGGGATCAAGTCGCTGTTGATCCTGGATCACGTCTTTTGCCATGACGGAAACAAACATTCCCTTTGGTGAGCATAAAGCCTTCCTGCCAGTCTGATCATGATCATTTGGGCTTAGAGGTCTGCCACGAAGCAGCTGAACCGAGGGGCCGAGGTGTAACTTCAGACGTTCGGATTGTTTTGAGGGCTGGTAGAAAGGACACTTTTGGGTAGAGACTGACAGTTATGAGAAACTAGTGCTTGGACAGAGGTCTTTACGATGAGGTTTAGTCACTACTACTCATAGAGGAGTATAAAATTTATAAACAGGCTAGAATACACTATCGTTACTTCATAAAAAATTTAAACACATGTTGGGGTTCCTTCAGATACATATCCTTCCATTAACTTGCAAATAACCGTCAATAATTATCAACACGAGCATTAGGACCGCAAAAACCGTCACAATACAGACCTCACCGCAGAACTCTCGTGCGCCGTTTCCGCCTTTGGCCAGCATCTATCCACCTACACCACCTGCCTGTCAGAAAACTTCACCTCATCCCGTCCGTACAATTAGAATACTCACCTCTCTCTCACACTGCCACCCAAGCAACCATGGGCCCATCTCTGGATCTCTCCACGCCAGTGCCTCGCCGGGCTCCGTAGGGCACATCCTCATCTTTCGATCCCTTTCCCGCTGTTCCTCGCCATCATGCAGGTGATAAAGTTCCTGTTGAACGTTTCCCCTCTCGACAACTCTGGCTGTGCGCTCCTTCCTACACGTTTCATACACAGCTAGCGCCGTCAATACATCATCGCTGGATCTGATGCGGCCTAGGCACTCCCCAAGCACTGCCGCATCTTCGAGCGCCATGCCCGCGCCCGAGGCCAAGTATGGGAGTGTTGCGTGCGCGGAATCACCGAGAAGGACGAAGGTCCCACTGGGGTGATACCAATGCTCTGGGGGATGCCGAATCAGCAACTTCCATTTATGCACTTGTGTGCAGAGTGAGAGGAGTTTAGGGATTCTGGGTGAGTTAGTATATCTCTAAGAACGTGGTTAATCAATGATATAGAGGGATTGGTGTTATTTACCGGGGGTCCCAGTCTTTGTATAGCGCCCGCATCTCTTCGACGTTGCCCTCAACCGTCGTGGAACCACCGTCGGGGATGTCATCGGGTACTAGGAGTACCATGTTAAATTGTTTACCGCCCTTGAGCACGTAATTGACTGTGTCGCGATCATCAGCCGTGTCTCCCAATGCATCCCCAATCGATCAGAAAAACCAGTTTTTTGATCATTTACCCCACCCCATGATTGAGCTCTAACTAACAAACTTACCAGCATGACAATCCGGCCCCAACCAGTAATTAACTTGTGGGTCTTCCACAAACCCTTTTAATTCTGGATCTTTCTTCATCTCCTCCGTACTCAGCAGCACTCTATACGCCAGATCTCCCGTCCGAACCGGGGGATCAACTCCACCCATCAATACTTCTCTCATCCTACTGGCAACACCATCGGCTCCCACCACCAGATCAGCATACATCTTGCTCCCGTCCTCAAGCACCACCGTGCTTCCATTCCCCCCAATCTCAACATCCATAACCCGCGCCTGGCACACCACCCTCGCGCCCAGCTCCACCGCGCGCTCCAAAAGACACCTATGCAGCCCTGCCCTATGAAAATCCCAAAAGGGCGAACCGTACCGCTTCGCGGCCTCGTGAAAGTCCATTGACGATATGTGGTCCCCTTTCCAGCCAATCATATTGACTTGTTTTGGCAGGGTCGCATGTTGCATGAGGGAGGGCGCGAGGCCCCAGGAAGTAAGGAGGCGCGAAGCATTGGGGAGGATTTGGATTCCGGCGCCAATCTCGCCAATGGTCGTTGCGCGCTCGAGAACCGTTACATGGTGACCGGCGAGGCAGAGCGTAATGGCGGCAGCTAGGCCTCCCAGCCCCGCACCGACTATGGTGATCTAAAGGCGATTAGTGGGCATATGGAGGGGGAGAGAGCGACAAACATACGTTGAGGGAGATGGGGGATTTGCTGTGTGACATTGAGGATGTGATTTTTTCTTCTTTGTGGTACCGGTTACACTGCTAATGATGGGGCACTTTTCAATGGCGCTCGAGAGCTCGAGCTGGAGCCGGAAATTAACGGGGGTGTTTTTGCAGGATTGAAAATAATTGGTAACACGCGGAGTAAGGGCGGGAGATCAAGTATTAAATCTCCAAATCCTGAAACTTAAAATACACACAGATGGTGCCAAAGGGAGGCAAGATAATGGACCTGCCTAAATCTCGATAGAGTAGCACATCGCCAATGGAACTGCAGTGGAGGTACTCTACTCTACTGTCCATCATGCGACAACTCGCATCATGTACTCTATCAGGAAGTACTAACATACATACCTGTTCTCTACCATACATCATAATGTATCAATGTATCACCTCCAGGCGGTTGGATGGCTATCAACGGATTAGCATACTTGGCAGTCAATCCGTGTCGCTTAGGGACGGACCGGGGGGATGCGAACGATCGAGTCATGTCAGTCAGTCCATGTGGCATTTCTACTCTACTGCTCTGTGAATCTAGATTCTAGAGCACTCGAATCCCTGTTGGCGGGCACCGGGCAAAGCATAGCCCTGTTTTAAAGACGCCAGGTCTTTAGGAGTACCATTTCAATATCTAGGGTATAACGTATTGTACCGGGTAACCGACCATGATCGGGTAACCGCTCACTTTTGCGCTGAGCTCTTAGAGGTATAAGATATAAATAATAAAAATATAGAACAAGTACTAGCAAAATTCTAAGCTTATTTGTTACTTTTTATAAGCTATTTCCGCTACTAACAAGACCAATATATTCACTGTTGTTTAATCCCACTGGCCGGTTAGGGAACCCTATAACAGGTATCAAAACACATATTATAGAAGTCACTACTTTTCAAAATACTCTTATACACTCTTCTGTTCATGCACATTATCAATTCATTTATTATATAATTTCTTCCCTCATACAAGTTGATTCGTGCATGGCTAATGTCTTACTTGGGCGGTATCCCGGTACTGGGCGGTTACGCCGTAATATACGTTATGTATGACGTTTCCGAACACGACTGCTATTGCATACCAGACAAAAAGCGCTAAATCCAGTATATATTAACACAACAGATAAAGCTCGATATGTGCCGGGCGGCCCAGGCTCATCTATCGGATCCAAGCCCTCTAATCTATTACTTTATGTTTCTCCACTATATTTTTGGTAGCTTATTTGTGCCGCAATACCACATCAAAAGGTGCTTGGCTTAAACTAGCCAACTAAACCGTTGGCCCAGCCCTAACCCTGTGGCTTGGATACTTCAGGCAGAAATTATTAGGGTCTCTCATTTGCCTGACTTGTAATTAAACTTGTAATTAAACACGTGCTGAAAAAACTGTACAGAGACACTGTGTACTCTAGAGCTTCCCGCTTGGTCAGGGACCGGTACGATACATATATATGACTCTTCGAAATGATTTGATTTTAACTATATTTAATGTAGCTACTGTATGTAGCTATGCGAGATGCCAATCAAGGTTTCACTTCCAGCTGTGTCAGGACCTCCGGGGCCGGAGGTTTAATGTCCTCTCTTGTCTTTGACATCATCTCACCAGCGGGGCTAGGCAGCATTGCACCTGCGGGATACGGGTTCTTGCTCTTGAAGTCGTCGCAGATCTGCTCCATGGTGACCCATTCCACGCCCTCGTGCTTATTGATGTGCTCGATCAACCTTTCCCCGCGTTAGACATTGATCTGCACCAAGACCAGGCAAGGGGGGGGAATACCTCTCGTGCATCAAGAGCACATGCGGCCGCCCGGACACATCGGGGTGTATGGTCATCGGGAAGATAAACTCGTCGTACTCGCGGTAAAAGTAGTCAAAGTGGTCCCTCCAGATGTCCTCGACATCCCTGGGGTTGGTCCACCCGCCGCCGAAGCCGCTGCCCTTGATGAACATCATGGGCGGCAGGTCGTCAATGTACCAGCTGCCGGGGATCTCGACGAGCCCCGTCTCCTCGCCCTTGACGAGCGGCTTCATCCACTCGTCGGCGCGCTTGGTGTAGTCGATCTTTGTCCACGAGTCGCCCTTGCGTAGGTAGTAGGCCTGGCAGTCGTGGTGCAGCATCGAGTGGTCGTACTCGATGCCGTACTTTAGCAGCAGCTCCGTGCCCTCGGCCGAGCACTCCCACCACGGCACCACGTTGCCGCGCGGCGGCTTGCCGCAGAACTCGGTGATGAGGCGGAACGACTTGTCGAGCACGTCGCGCTGCTGCTCCCAGCTCATGTCTGCGGGGTTCTCGTGCGAGTAGCCGTGGAGGCCGCTGTTTTTGTTTAAAGCGCTCTGTGTCAGCTCATGATCAATTGCACTATGTGGAGGGGGGGGGGGGGGGGGAGCAACATCTCGTGCCCGGCATCCCGGATCATGGCGCATTCTTCGGGAAACGTCTCGAGCGAGTGCCCGGGGATGAACCAGGTGGTTTTGATGTTGTATTTCTCAAAGAGCTTGAGGAGGCGGCGGACCCCGATGGTGCCGGCCCAGAGACCGCGTGAAATGTCGCTGCTGGAGTCCTCGCCGCCGTAGGAGCCGAGCCAGCCGGCGACGGCGTCAATGTCGATGCCGTAGGTGCAGAGAACGCCTTGGGTTGGTTAGTATATAAGATCTATGGAAGAATGTGGGGGAGGGATTTACGTTTCTTGCCCATTGTGGAGTGTAGAGATGGGTGAAGTAGGAATTAATTGAGCTGGTGGGCCAAGGAGATATGTGATTGACTGTAGGGGCAGGGGACATGGTCATGGTATTTATAGGCAGGTTACTTGATCTCTTTTCCTCTCTATCCTCCCATCACAGGTCGAGCTTCAGCTTTCAGCTTTCAGCAGATGCGAGATGTGAGACTCAATGGGGGGGAGTGGGGGAGCTTCCGTGGCTTCCCCGCCATGTGCTGGGGTCACTTATCGGCTTATCGATATAATAAGAAGAGGCAACCCCGCTGCACACGGTAACCACCAGCTGCCTTTGCCGAGTGGAGACCCGTACGCCCAGAAGACAATGTTGACCGGAATTAAAGCTCAAACCGTGGACTGCATCTGGTTCAATTGAGCCCACGCTGGATTGAACAGCAATATGTGGTTTCAATTATACATGGCGCCGCTCAATTAATCACCTCCCATGATGTTCGGGCCGTAAAATTGGGTCGGGGCGCCCTCGCTGCACGGCAGCGGTATGTGCTAGCCCCGTTCGAACCCAGCCGTGTAGGCACCTCTATATGTATATACGGGAGTCCCAAAGCACTCGTATTTTCCTGACGTTTGTAAAAGGAACCGCTATTGCATACCATACTAAATTGTGGACTTGGCGCGTATTTATATGGTATGCAATAGTGGTTCCTTTTACAAACGTCAGGAAAATACAATGCGTGTGCATAGAGTACTCCACGGCACCCTCAGTCGGTTGCAATCGACGCAAAATGATTGGGTTGTATTTTATTCCGAAGTGTAGATATTCTGCTTTGCATATATCAGTATATTCCCCATGTCCTATCGTGCCGTTCTATTCCCGCCATCTAGTTCAATGTTAAAGTGAGAGCCAAAGTAACCAATTTTCTGCTTTGGCTCAATTGTGGTCTTCAATGACTCCAGTGATACAAGGCGTAGATAATTAGGTTGGCCGTTCTGAACGGGGGGGGGGGCATGCAAAGTGCAGACCGGATGGTCTGTGTTGATGCCCAGAGATTCGTCTGGAGGAGGGTCAGGATATGATGGGATTGGGTAGCAATCAGCACCCATCTTGGAACAAGGTGCATGGAGCTGCATGAATGTACTCGGGGCAGGTAAAAAGTACCGGACAATGCAGGTTTTTGGTTCACCAATGAGTGCGCGCATGCTAGGCGTGAACTACTGCAAAAAAGCCCAGAGACAAAACCTGCATTGTCCGGTACTTTTTACCTGCCCCGAGTAGGAGCGGAAGGTGGGGAAGGCATCTCACAACGGGGGATATATAGCGACCTACCTCTTTGAAACATAAAACAGCCTCCCCCACTAGTTAGAGTAGAGTACCTACCTACCTCTCGCCCAAACACCCACCCACCGACTTATCACTCCGCTCAAAATGACCTCCAGCGTAAGGACCTTCACTCCCGTCAGTCTTCCACACCAACTAACCCCCCCCCCCCCCCTCCCCCTCCCAGTTCTCACTCAAAGGCCGCACCGCCCTCATCACCGGCGGCGCACGTGGCTGCGGCCTCTCCTTCGCCGAGGGCCTCGCCGAAGCCGGCGCCGACATTGCAATCTTCGACATCATCCCGCCGTCGCCGTCCTTCCACACACTCGCCGGCACATACAACGTGCGCACCGCGCACTACCACGTGGATGTCTCGTCCCCCACCTCGCTGCAAGCGGGCTTCGACGAGTTCGTCAAGGACTTTGAGGGCCGGCTCGACATCTGCGTGCCGACGGCGGGGATCAACAAGAACGTGAGCTTCCTGGAGACGAGCTACGAGGAGCACCAGAAGCTGCTGAGCGTGAATGTGCTAGGCGTGTACCACACGGCGCAGCTGGCGGCGGGCCAGATGGTCAAGAATGGGACAAAGGTGGGGTCCATCATTGCCGTGGCGAGCATTGCGAGCTATATGGCCATCAGGTCGCAGAACTCGAGTGCGTACTGCGGGACGAAGGGTGCGGTGAGGGCGATGGTGCCGCCGATTGCGGCAGAGTTGGTGGAATATGTCGGTCCCCCCCCCTCGTCCTCTGGATCTTTTCTTTTCTTTTCTTTTGTATTTCTCCTCGGTAAAGAATTCGGACACTGACGGAAATGCACGGGGGAAAGGGGATACGGGTCAACAGTATATCGCCAGGGTATGTGCGCACCGAGATGACGGCGCCTTTCCCCCATCTGCTGGAGAGCTGGAAGGGCGAGATTATGAACGGGCGGGTGGCGGAGCCCGAGGATATCAGGGGCGCCTGTGTGTTTTTGGCCAGCGATGCGAGTAAGTACATGACCGGACAGGACCTGTGTATTGATGGCGGGGTTACAAAGTGGTAGTTGATGTACATGTGCTTGGTGGAGCTTTTTTTTGTTAATGGGGCGGCACTGAGCGGCACTGGTTGATGATGTTGAATTGACACTGGGCGATGTTTGGTGTCGAGTTGTCCCGCCATGGCCCGGAATGCTGTGTGGCCCGCGGACTAATGAGTGGCCCGTTATTGATTTGGAAAAAAATTAAAATGACTCTTTATGATGGGGATATATCGACGGGTGGTTCCTTGTGTTGTACATACAATGCTTAAAAACGAGCTCTGGTGAACTAGTGTGATATTACTATAGCCTAGCTACGGTCTGCATACAACCAATGAACTAAACACGCAAAATAAAATAACCAAAAAAGCTATAGCGAACCGATGAGCCCAATGATACAGACCCCCGAATGCCCCCCCCCCCACGAGCGTTGCAGCACAGCACCGATGAGTGATCCTTTGTGACCCACCGCACTGAGTGACTCTCTATGATCCAATCCAATACTGAGTGCTCATTCATGACGCGGAGCAATGAGTGACTCCACATGACGCAAACAGGCTACATCCATGCAGTGAGCGAGCCAGCTTTGCGACTCAACGTTCTGTGTGGGGAAACGCTCTCTCTGACACCACATCGACTGGCTGCTGCCACTAGGGGATCATATATGTCTGACTGACTCGAAAGAAGCCCGGCCATTATCACTACACTAGCTAGTAGCACTTGATGGAAAGAACCGCCAGGAGAAGCTTTTTTTTCTCTTTCTTTTTGTTCAACTCGTTAACTACATTACAGACCGTAGTCTCTGGTGATATCGCCCTGCCCCCCCCCCCCCCCCCCCCCCTCTGAACCGCCCGTTCTCAACCACCGCCTCGCACAAGTACAAGTACCCATACCAGAAAACCGAGACCCAGAAACAAAAAACAAAAAAGCGTAACAAAGCAAACTCCCTCGTTTCTAAGCCCGCCCCCCCCATCCTCGTTCCGCTTCTCTCTTCTCCTTCTTCTTCTTCTTCCTCCCTCCCTCCCTCCCTCTCCCCGTCCCTCTCTCCCTTCCCATGCCTCCATTTTTGCGAATTCTTTCCAGATCGCGAGCGCGCTGTCGAGACCTGGCTTGTTCCATAGGAGCGCGTGAACAGTCTATGTTCTTTTCCTTCGTTTCTCGTGCCAGGAGAGGTTAGCTAGGGTGATGTGACGGGAATCATGTAGTCTGGATTGTCCATACGAGACAGCAAGCTGGGAGGCGCAGGGTCCAGAGGGCCACCTTCCGGCGACAACGATGCTGGGGCGTATCATGAATATAAACACTCTGCCCTGCCCAGCCCTGTCCTGTCCGGGCGTTAGCTATATCAACAAGACCTCGCATAAACAAACCACCTCCCTCCAAGAAGGACCGGTCTTTTTTTTCGAAGCTGGTTCACCCGTCCAGGGCCTAGTTGGGGCATTCAACTCATTGCCCGACTTTTGCACTTTGTATCTCTAGCTCTGTCACCCCCCCCCCCCCTATCAAACACGAGCATCGTTAGAAAAGGGGTTGTGTAAATAGCAGTAGATGATCCAAGGTCGATTGGCAAGTCATTAACATAATCATCATACAGAACAGAACCATGACTAAATACAGGCTATCCCACAAACAACAACACAAGGAAAGGGAAAGACCAAATAAATTAATTGGCAAAGAAAGTGTATAAACATAAAGAGAAAATAGTCCCGACACCTCATTATAGCTACCTCCTCCCACTCCTACTCCCACTCCTACTCCTTCTCCGTCTCCTCGCGTCTGCAATCCTCCTCCTCTCCCTCTCATCCTCACTGTCCTCGCCCGCCACCGTTGTCGGGCTCGTCACTCTAATCTCCGGGTTCATCACCGCCTGATAATGAACCCCCGTCTCCTCCTCCGGATACAGCGGCTTCCCCGCCTTGGGCGGCTTCGGCGGAGGCGCCGGCGGCGGCGAGAACAATGGCTGCTCGGCAGGGCGCAAGGGATACTGCACAATCTGCTCAATGGGCGAGAATGGCCGCTGCGACGGATGCACCAACCCACTGTGCTGGGCGTCCGTCCATTCCGCCTCTGCGCGCTGAATCTCGGCACTGAGCTCCGCGATCCCGGGAGACTCGTCTAGTTCATTGTTCTGTAGTGGTGGCGGCGGCGGCGGCGGCGGAGGCGAGTTGAACGAGGACGAGGACGACGATGAGAAGGTCGGCCGCATGGGCGAGAGTGCGGTTTCGGGGTTGGCGAGCTTCTCAATCATGACCATCTTACCAGCACACTCGCGCACCAGCTTCGCGGTCTCCCGCATGCCCAGATACCGCCGTGTGTTTGTCGAGACATCCGCAAGCCGGTTCCACTCGTTCAGCGCAAACTCGCCCACGCCGACCTCGACATTGAAGCGGTAGTAGTCCTCGCGAGACACCCCCATCTTGGCGAGGCCCGGCCGGCCGCCGTCCTCAGGGTCGATCAGTGCTCGGTGGACACGCTCGCAGTCGTCGAGCTTGGCCATGAGCCTGCGCCGCGCTTCGGTAAAGTCCTCAAAGGGCGTTGCAATGATGCCCTCCCACCATGGCTGCCGCTCGCCCGTGCTATGGGCGTGGCTGTGGTGGTGGTGGCGGGAGCCAGATGCGGGCGGAGGGCCGTCGGGGCGCTTTCCGGTCCCGATAGAGATAAAGACAGAGATCTCGTCGTCGGGGTACTCGTGCAGGTGCGCTTCCTCGAGCACCTGCTGCGCGGGGTTGTAGCGGCCACTGCCCTCGTCCAGGAATGTGTTTTGGCCGACAGTGATTGGTTTGAAGGCACTGAGGGTGGCGGAGGTGGCACGGCCAGCCTGCCAGATTGTGCAGTTGTAGCTGGGGACGGACTCGCCGCGGGAAGGATATGTGCGCAGGAGTGCTGGCGGGTTTGAGCTGTTTGGTGGCGTCCCCTTGTACACGGCCGTCACGAACGTCTTGCATGCGCCTGGGCGGGTGTCGAGGAGCGGGGCCTCGGCGTTTCCCTGTCCGCGGGTCCGTCGTGATGGGTTACTTGGTGAGCCGCGGCGTCCACGGGTCTGCTCTTGAGAGTCGTGCGAGGAGCTGCGCCGGCCACGCCACGAGTTTGTACGCTTGTTCTTGATGTGCGGTGGGGGCGGGCTCGGTGGCGGCGGCGAGTGCGGGATGATCTTGTCAAAGTCGAAGCGCGTGCTCTCCCGGACACAGTGCTTGATGGCCTCCTCCAGGCGCGAGGACTTGAACAGCGTCTTGCCGTAGGGGACGCCCATGACGGTCTTGTCGGTGATGAAGACGTAGCGGGTTAGCTCGACATAGTACTCCTTGCACGACTCGACATCCATGCGCATGCGCCCGAGCATGAGCGCAATCAGACCGCCCGTGCCCGTTCCCCCGATGATGTCGAAATAGTCGCAGGGGCGAGGAAGCTCGGACGGAGACTTTGGGCCCTTTCCGTTGTGGGTCTGCACGTAGATCTGGTGCATCAGCTCGCCCAGGATGACCAGGATCGAGTATCCCCTGATGCCACCGCCATCTAATCATTTCCGATACCCTGTCAGTACAAGCACATTCCAACCGCCGCCACCACCACCACCACCACCACCACCATCATCCCTTCCATCGCTATTTTCAACCACCAATCGGACGGGATTAATCAATGCAACGTACCCAACGATAATATGCGCAGCTTCCTCTTTGTCTTTACTGGAGTTGCTATTTTTGCGGGCCTGGCCCCCTTCTCTTTCCGCTTGTCCTTCTTTCGCAGCCTCTCACCGCCGGCGCGGGAGCTTGTGGGCGATTTGTCATCGAGGCTTAGGCGCCCGATGTCCGACGAGTCTCCCTCCAGCTCAGCAAAGCCGTGGTGTGTCTCCTTTGTGATGTTGTATGCTCCCGACTCGAGCTCCTTTGGGGGCAGCGGGGGTGGCGGGGGATGCGATGGGCGCTCGTCGATGTAGTATGGGTTGCTGTAGCTGTGACCTTGGTGATATGCGGTACTGCTCATTGTGTGAGTGGGGGGGAGGGGGGAGTGATGTTTGAATGATGGAAGGACGGGAAGGGGGAAACAGAGAAAGAGCGAGGAGGAGAGGGGGGGGAAGGCAATGGGATATCTAGCTAGCAGTAGAGCAGAGTCAGAGTAGGTACTGCATGCATGATAGAAGCTACCTGCAGCCCAGGTGGGTGCACAACCGGGGACTGACTGTGGCTGTGTCGCTGCTCGGCGCCCGTCATTGGTGCCTGTTGCCACACGTGGCTGCCACACTTGTCCACACAGTGTCTGCCCTGGCTGTGTAAGATTAAGCCTGAGACCTTTTCTCTCCACAACCTAGGTAGAGTACATACACCCACCGTACCTACAACTACACACACACACACCCCGGCACCCACTCCGTCATCATACCCTCCCTCCCCCAACAATTGCCAAACCAGATACTCCACCCCCCCCCCCCCCCCCAGAAACAAAACAAGCAGGTACCAAGCCCGCTCCGGCTCCCTGCTTCTCGCCCTCTCTCTCGCTCGCTTGCCGCCCGTCCGTCCATCCCCCTTGCACGCCGCCACCAATGCACCGGCAGGGGTAGGTACATGTGCGCTACTCTAGAGTATGATCGTCTCTACATGTACATAACTACTCTACTTTACTTTAAAGTAGCTACAGCTCTACTAGCTAGGGGAGGTACCTACATCATACACAGTACCCACATGCAGGACTCAACCCCCCCCCCCAATCCTTGGCGCACGCCGTGTCACTCGCGACTGGCATGTATGTATGTAGGCACTCCAGGGTGATGATGGTGATGTAAGCAGGGCCTCGCGATCGGGGCCGAGCTGGTGGAAGGAGGATGACAAGTGCACTTTCGACCCCCCATGCGGTCAGCAGCGCGCGCGTGTAGAGTAGAGGAGAGTAGAGTAGTCCCTGCAGATCTGAGAGGTAGAGGGTGGAGCTGGAGGATAAGACATTCATTCCTGCGGCTGACTCTGATTCACAGTGTCTGCTAGCGCTGCTGGAGGGTAGATATCGATTAGGGACCCGCGTTTCAAACCCGGGCAATGCCCAGTGCTTGCTTGTATGTAGCTTACGCTTTTGTAATTGCACCCATACTATTGGACTATAGCTATCTATCCGTCCATCTACGTGTATCTCTCTCCCAACAACCCCAACCCCTCCCCCCCAGAATCCCAACTGACGGCGTCACATTGCGGCCGGGTGGGCGGTTCAGCAAGCGATCCAATCAGCTGGGGGGGGGACTATCATCGACGTAGAGTGCGTACGGGGACAACTACAGCTAGGTATGTACTCTAGGAGGTACATGTAGATACTTGGCTCCAAGGTTGATTTCCTCCTTTTAAGGTTTGGCTGCGTCTCGAGGATTAGAAATAGCTAGCCTCGATCCTAGGCATTGTGTGGGTTGTGCTTACCTCAGCACAACCTCTCTCTCTCCCTGGTGGAATTGAACATTGCGCGGGCCAAACCCATACTAAGATGGAGCTTCCAACCCAACAACCAGGGCCCGCGCAGGAAATCTGAAAAAAAAAGTGCAGATGGCTTAGCGCTGCCCAGAGAATCACCCGATGAAAACGTAGTATTGCACATGTATGCATGTGCTCAGATCTGCTGCTGCATATGTATATACATGTATGCACGGGCACAGTCACCCCCCGCGACAATCACAGCGTTACCTAGATATCGCTGGGCGACCGTACCTTCCAGCACAGAAACACACTGGCAGCAGCGAGAGCAAACACCGGACGGTCACGTGCACGCGGATGTGCGAGGAAAGCCTTACCTACCCTACTGCCTTCTTACTCATCGATCCCTGTTGACGACAACCATGCTGCAATACGCGTGCACCGAAATATTCATAAAATACATGTAGAGTAGGTACACAAATGCGCATAGCACTCTTTCTATATATATAAATCTCTCGATACGATATCTACATCCACACACACACATATATATATATATACAGTCCTCTACACGTACCCCCATTACGACCGGCCCCGAATATAGCATCACAGTCACGTCCACCCACCCATCCACCCATCCATCCATCCATCCATCCACCCATCCGTCCATCCGTTACAAATCCCCGCGCGCGCGCGCGGTGGTGCCGACGCTCCCGGGTGCTGCACGTGACGTGGTGGGGTGGGGACGCGCGTATGAGTCGAGCGGCCGAGTGAGGGGCCATGATGGATGCTACCCTCTTGCGAAATGCGAGGGGCAGTTTGCGAAAAGAAAGGGAAAAAAACGAAGAAAAAAAGAATTCCTGTACGCGTACGTACGGTATACGGTGCTCTACAGTCAAAGGTGCCCCCCGGCTCCCGTCGGCCCCCCGTCGGAGGTGTGGCCGGTTGTGTATGTAGTGTAGTGCGCTCCCGGCGGTGTTCCGTGTTCGGCCTAGTCAAGCTAGCTGCGCAACAACGACGTTGGATGTGGAGTCCTTTTGGTATTGCGGGTGCTGGTTTATAACTACATGTATACAGGTATCATTAGGGGGCTGCTGTTTACTCCCGCAGGGAACTCTAGCGCTCCAGGAGTGGTGGTGGTGGTGGTGGTGGTGGTGGTGGTGGTGGTGTATCGTCACGGGCGGCTTTCAGGCTAGTCTCGGTGCTCTGATTAGCCCACCCATCGTGGGTCTGTCTGCATGTGTTTCTGCTCCCGGTTCTCTTCTGACAGGAGAACCTTAGAAGGATGGTGGTTGGCTTTCGAGATTTCTCGGTCAACTCAATTGTATATATCACAGACGAACAACCCCTGCCATCAGACGGCTATAGCCACAGAGCCTCTTCTGCAGCGTGTTTGACGTCTCGCAGAACCGAATGACACTGTCCCAGGCCCAAGCCATAGGCTAATCCACCGCTCGGAGGCTTAGGATGAATCTAACGCAACAGTGCGCGGGGAGACAGCAGCATCATGGATCATCACTCGACGAGTTTTTCGCTCTTCTAGCAACCAGATGCAAGTGGCCGACAGCATGTATTAGTATAGAAATACGGCGTGGGTCGAGGCGCTTTGTGGTTTTAGTTGCAGCTTGATCGAAACCCCGCAGTGCCGGCCACATTCATTAACTCCACACAAAACCTACATGTATTTATGACCCGGGACTACATGTATGCCCCCATCAACGAAGCTATGCCGCGTCGGGCAGCGCCATATTGTAACGGGACCACCCACTTATAAAACTTTTCTAGAGCTGATGTATACATGGTCTGGGTCCGGGGGCACACTTGTGGAAGGGAACAGGCCTATCCATGGCAACCTGTACATGCCTGACTGAACGCCTTTTCACAACAGTGGGGTCACATATGTCGATCGATCTGCTGGCACAGGTATGCTTTTTCCGGGAGTCAAACGGAGTAGTAGATATATGCAGACCGTGCTTTGAGCGGAGATCGAGCTGGAAAACATATATATATGGTACCATTGATTTTTTTTATCTGCAATCAACCGGGGGGTACATTGGGGACGGGCCGAATCGCTGGAGTTTTTTTTTGCTGCCGAATTGGGTTAGGTTCTTTTTGATCATTAGCTTATATATCCTAGTCAATGCATACATGTACATACATGTACATGTATACACCATTAGAATGCTTTCAATAAACCGCGTGAGTACGTAGTGACGGTGGGATGGCAAACGACACCAAGCTGCGTGTTCGGTCTCCAAGTCTTGCAGATTGGGATAGACTTCGTGCCGTATATTTGGATAAGTGATTCGACGCCTGCGACTGTTGCCAAGACGTCCAAGCGACGAGTGACGCATCATGATTCAATCGTCACAGAAAGAAACCAATAATTCAAACTCAAAACTTCAAAATTTATTTGCGCTACCCGAAACTCTCACACAGGTATAAACCAAACTAAATAAGCTAAACTAAACCAACCGACTCCCCCACATCTAACAAGTGCCCAACGCCGAAGCGGTGGTGCTTCCCAACCCAATCCAAGCCCTCATGGCGTTGATGATCGTGATATCTCTGTGCACTCTGGTGTACTTTCCAGCGGTCAGAGTGTACGAGCACGCGCTCGCGACATAGGCGGTATCCTTCGGCACGCCCAAGCATCCGGAGGTGCTCTGGGAGCCGGTGTACAAGGAGCAGTCGGAGAGACCGTCGGGGAAGCCGGCGGCGCCGTTGTCCATGAACATGTACGACGAGAGGACAAGCTTGATTTGCCAGTCAGCGTCGGTGCGGGAGAAGAGCTGGACCTCAAAGGCGCGGTGCTTGGCGGCGTCTTTGTCCTTGATGAGGACGGAGCCCTTGTCTTGCATGTCGCGGGATGAGGAGCCCTGTTTTAAGATGATATGTTAGTATCTCTACTTGCTACTCATCACGCGAGGTGTGATATGGAAGAAGGGGAGGCTCACGGCATTCTGCTGGTCATGATCATCGTTCTGGATGGCGAATCTGGAGGCGGGGATAATCCATGAGCCACAGATGGGCATCTCCTTGGGGTAATCGGAACTCCAGATCTTGACCTTTGCCACGTCGGCATCGCTGAAACCGGCGGCCTTCAACTTGGTATCAAAGTTAGTGTACCACGACCACTCTCCGCCATCACAGGCCAACAGTGAAGACTCTCCTCCGAGGATGACCTCCAACCAGGTGATCCAATCAGCTGGCATGGTGCCTCCCAGCTTTTTCCTGACAAGCGCGAGAATTGCGGCTGTGGAGGCGGGACCAATGTGCTTGGCGGCATCCATACGGAAGCCGGAGAAACCGATGGACATGAGATCAACAAGATAGGTAGCAATACGGTCCTGGACATACGGCTTCTCGGTGTTCAAATCGGTGAGACCAACAAGCCATCCCTTGGTAATGATATTGCCGTCGGTCCAGGAGCTGAGAGATCGCTCGCAATGGAAGTCGGTGGGACCGAAAGGCACAGAGGGGAACTCGAAGGTGGGGCGGGTGCTGGTGAAGGGGTTGATGAGGAAGGTGTTTCTGGATACGTTAGCGGAATTTTTCATACAATGAACTATGAGAAAGGAAATCTTACCCAGAAGTGAAGTATGGGGAGCCATCAGTGGCATTGTGGCCGCTGTACAAGCTGCAATCACTAACTCTGTGGTTCTGGATATCTACAAATTGTCAGTTGATTATTATCCATATGGTACCTGGAAAGACTTCTCTTACCAGTTCCCTGCCCAACCATGTGGTTCACCACAGCATCGGCGTAAACTCTGACACCCGCGGTTCTGCACGCCTGGATCATAGCCCTCAGCTCAGTCCTGGTTCCCATTCTAGAGTGCAATCTGTACGAAACAGGCTGGTAAACAAAGTACCACGGTCTGAACTGGTTATCAGGCTCATAGTAGTTGCTTCCCCAGACGTGCTCACTGGGGGGCCAAATCTTGACACCCATGTATCCAGCCTTTCCAAGGAATGAACACTCGGACGCAATATCATTGTATGGCCATCCAAACAACTCGACGATACCACCCTTCTGTCCGCTGTTGAAGGTGCTCAAAGCAGCGGTCAGGGCCGCATTCTGCCAGATGAAGTTCAACGGCTCAAGCACGAGCTTCTTTCCACTAGAGGAGGTGACGGTGATGGCGAGAGTAGATGTAAGTGAAGAAGAAACCTGGAAGGAATTGCTCGACTGGGAGTTACCACCAAAGTTGTAGGTCAGGGTCTCTCCTGTCCTGCTCGCAGCATTGACGATAACCACAGCAGCAGTGCGGCCGCTGTTGTACTGGATATCAGCATATCCGACCAAGTCCCTGTAGTTTTGGAAGCTAGAAACATATGTGACATCGCCCTCAGGGGGAGTCTGCCAGCGGCGGTTTTCCGAAGAGTCGGCGATAGTGTAAACGCTATCTCCGGAGCAGCTGTCAAGGCCGTTCCAGTTTCCGCAGCCCGAAGGTGAAGTTGGAGCGGCTTCGCTGGGAACGGAGCTGAGGGTGATGGCAGGTGGCTGGGATGGAGAGACGGCTCCAGTGCCAACGGGGACGGTGGTGGTGGCAGAGGTTACCCCCGCGGTGGTGGAAGAAGAGCTGGTCACGATCGGTGCTGCGGTGGTTGTGGTGGAAGAGGAAGCCGCTGCAGATGTGGAGCTGGTGCTCGAAGTTGCAGCAGCGGTGCTGATTGTATAGTTGATCGAGTTTCCAGGGTCGTAGTAGCTATCAAGTTGTTAGGTTATGCGGACCATGCATGCGAGGGTAATGATTGGCTTACGAGCTACCGCTAACGTCATATTTGATATAGAACTGTGTAGCCCCTGTCGCGGTTCCCGAAAAGATCCAGGTCTCGTAACCACTGGTACCCGCTGCAGAGTAAGACGCGGAGATCACCTGGCTAGAGGTCCATGAGCTGCCAACTGCATAGACAACTGTGACGACTTTGGTGTATGCGATATTTTGAATCTAGGCTTCACGTCAGCAACTATCATCACCCAGAAGGATATGGAAGAAACTTACATTAATAGATCCAGCAAGAACGCCATTTGTGTAGGTATAATTAATGAGCGAAACCTGAGTAGCTCTCTTCTCAAGTAGCGGTTTTCCGTCAATCACGAGGGAGCAAAGCGCGAGGATGTAGAGGAACAAAGAGTTCCTGAAAGCTTGACCAAGCATGTTGATTTCAAAGTCCTCGTACGCTCTTGAAGTTGAGATGCTCGTGGCGAATGGAGAGCACTGTTCTTCTGGAAATCCATCCTGTTATATAAAATTTTAGCAGTCAGAAATTTCCTTTGAAGCTGACCGTACCCCGCAAGCAATAGCTGTTCACAGACATTTCCCCACATGCACATCTCACGCAGGTACTGAATATGCTCCTGCTCATCATCATCCTTCATCCCTGGTCCCGGCCGGCCGCTTGCTACGCGATGTTGGTACATAATATATATAGAGTAGAGTAGAGTAGAAGGTTATTCCGGCTCCGGGGGGGGGGGGGGGGTGGTGGAATCGAGGGAGTCGAAGAAAACCAGTTAGTATGTAGTACTCACGAGTAGCGGTGTGCGCCGAGGCTTTGATATTCCCGGCCTGTTTCTTGCTCCATTTAGCCGCAATAGGCTTGGCCTCCCAATAATCCCTGCCTGAGGGTCGAGTCCAGGGACTTTAATACTTTGTTGTTTTGGTACCTGCTGCGGTTAAGTTGTTAAGGCGCCATAGTATTTCGCCTGTGAAAACCTGGTGGTCAAGTAGTACTACGCGCCAGGGTCCAGTCATGTGTGCTAGGATGAAAAAGCAACCACGCACGACGTGCAGGAATTATGTATGTCGGAGTCATGCGGTGGGGCACCTCCGTCACGCTGTCACGTTCATGATTTAGGGTGCCAGGTCACAAAAACGCGGGGGAGAAAAGCAACGAGCAACCTGGGGTAAGGGGGGGAAATTACGTTGGTTGGTCCCGGAGGCTTGGACCGCGACTCCGTAAAGCTGACCTTTATTACCCCTGCAGGAAATATAGCATTTTATATTGCGATGCTGAAGAGTCTTGGGCAGCAGAATCTTAGGCGCAAAACACGGAGTTGGGACGGCGCGACGGAGTCTGGATTTATTTGCGGGGTTACAATGTGGAGAAGAAGCTTGATTATGTTGCACAGCAGCAGTAAGCTTCGCGAGATGAGGATGAAATGGGGCTGAGATATACATCTACGGGTATTCTCCAGAACTATAGTCAAGTTGGAGTACCCTGATGGCCAACAATGCAATTACTAAACTAGGATCGATCAGGTTATTTAGTAACGCACTACTCTAATGATTTTATCCATCCGGTACTGCGCCTTCCCGAGGACACTTGCAGGTGCCAAGAATTAGTACGCCTGATCTGGTGGGCCGAGGTTACACACAGGGGCATGCAATATATAAAGTACATGTAGTCTGACTAGGGCTATTGAATTTGAAGAGACTAAAAGCCCGGCCGGCCTCACTTCTATGAGTGATTTTGAGTACGTAGTGTTGCCATTAGTAGCTGGCTCTTTCGAACAAAGTGGCATTCGTTAGTGAGGTAAACTTGCTTACATTTCATATCGGCCTGTCCCGGGTATTTAGTTTTGTCGTGGTAGCGGGTGTAGTAAGATTAAAGCCAATAAAGTTATTAATCCCAGCAACGTTTGATCGGAATATAATATGAACTAGTCATCTAGCGCAACATAACTCTGTAATATGTTTATTAGACAGTAATTTTAGGCATTGAAGTTCAATTGGAGCTGATAAGGCAACACCTCGTACGTGGTCCATCCACAAGGCACGTGATTGATTATATAGTTTTGTAGGAGCTTTATCAGACCCCCTGCCACACGTGATTTCAAGCTATGATCTTCGGATGTATAAGCGGTAATAGTAATAAGATGCCGTACTAATCAATTTATCTATCCCCAGATCATTGGTCGAGCTGCCTCAAACGACTTCCGATTATACACGCCAGTCATTGGCTCAACGGCCGGGATAAGTACTCCGCAGGTATTAAGGTCCAGGTTTAGTTTAACTGGCCTCGCATCGTCGGTTCCTGCAGCTGGATACATGGTGCACTGGTGGTATGGGGCACACGTGGCGTAACCCTCACCCAGTACCCCTATATTACCACCCCCTTTCAGTCAAAAGGAGTCCAAAGAGGGGCCAAGTATGCACTGACATGCATGGTAAATAAGCAGTTGTGAGACTATGTATAGCGACGGGTATACAGATCGGCCTGAGCCTTTCCGACTAGTTATAAAGCCTGTCTCCCCTGGATTGACTTTTGTGATACGTTACACTTGTGAACATTCGATGCATGAGTGATGTCTGCCTAGAGGGCGAGCAATGTAAGATGGCGAAGATTCTGAGGCCTGATTGAATCGAGTCCTAGGCCTTCTGTATCGCTCCTAACCAGATTGCGCAAGCGTGGGCTTAGTACATATCTCAAATTTAGAGACTCGATGAGTGGTTCTATGATGAGATAGTTCCTTGAAGCGGAGTGAGGATGCATATGGGGTAGGCCGGTAAGGCGATGTGCTGTGTCGGCTGTCTCTAGATCTTACTCTATCGTTCAAATTACACGCGCCCTCAGAAACTTAATTTACAGCCTACGTTCCACTGCTTATGGGATTCAGAAATTCATTAGTTGGTTTTAGGAACATATCCGGGATTTTCGGGGTTAGAGATGCGTGATATTATGTGAATCCGTCTATGTTGATGTCCGAGTGATACCTCATGATCGGGTGTATTATGTCGTGCTTTTGTTAGAGTACTGGCGATGCCAGATGTTGTCGGGGGTCGCTTATTATATAAGAGTTAACAGAGAAAGAGATGCAACAGATAGTCCGATCGCCGTATCGCCCTCTAGCTGCCTGTTGCTCTTATCTCCGCCTTGCGTCGAGGATAGAAGCCGAGTGATATTACATGACCAAGGACTATTGTTTTCGTATCGCGAACTATTGATCGATTACTTCGTTACTCGTACGCATGACAGAGATTCCTTTGTATCGCGGTCGCGAGCTCAGGATAGCTAGTACTTGTTGTACTAGCAGTGGGCCACCTCGCGACCGCGAGGTGTTGCAATTTCAGAAAATAGATGATGATTGCAATTTAGTTACAGAGATAAAAATAAAAAAGAGATAAAAATAAAAAAGAGAAAATAAAGAAAAAACAAAATTCTAACACATAACAAACACTTATAACCGTTTGAAACTACCTGAAATCACTCTAAATCTATGAATAGTTAGTATATCGTAAGCAATGAGAATGGAAAATATATTTACTTTGACGTTTTGGTACCGAGAGTTTTATTATTGCGTAAACATAATCCTACTAGTAACCCATATCTTCCATCCACTACCAAATATCTATATCAATATATCAATTATTTGTTTGAAATCGAGATAGATATTATTATTTACCACGTTCCCAGAAATCCCTCAATGTTACTTGGAGACTGTAGACGAAGGCGTAAGGGTTCAAGGAACACAATCTAAACAGGAGGCTTAGAAGTAGACTCTAAGCAAGTTCTAACGGGGGCGAGGTTCTGAAATAACACGAAGCAGGACCGAGGCGAGGATCGACTCGGGATACTTTCAAAGACTTGGACGGGAGATTGGGCTTGGATACCGATCGGACAGAATATAATTTTAACCGAAACGAGGAATGGCTCCGCCTAGTATGATATACCAGGTGAGACCATAATGAATTAAACTGAATACAAATGAAGATAGATAGATAGATATATTTATTATCGCATAGAAGCCAAAGGCTTATCGCGCGCCAACCTCCGCCAAAACTAACTAAAAACTAAACTACGTGAATACAAATTGGTACGCGCGAAGAGGGCGTAGATAACGCGAGTGGTACAGGAGAGCAGAATCTAAGCGACATCAAAGAAATCTCCCCGTTTGTTACGTGGGATCCGTAGACAAAGACGTAAAGGTCCAAGGAACACAATCTATACAGGAGGCTTAGGGGTAGACCCTAAGCAAGCGAAGTATCTTGGAACACTCTTGGCTGCTCGGACCAAGAGATCGTAGACGTTGGACTATAGAGGAATAAAACTAATAATATTCCTTAAATACAAGAGGTTGCGTGAAGAGAAAAGGAAAGGAAGAGAAACAGGACGTAGAGTGCAGACAAGACCCTTTATATAACCGAATAACCCCTGTCCGAGTCTGACTCATAACCGAACCTAATGGAAACACATAGAAACCCATATGACTCATCCTCCGACCGTTGTTACCACACTTCTCTTCACGCAACAACACATTCTTCCAATACCCGTTACAACGCCATAACACCGTTGTAGTAAGAAACCCAAACTTCTCCGTCAGACTAAATTAAGCGAGCTATCCCTACCGAACCGTTCATCGAAAAGAATCATCACTGGAACCGGTGGACTTTATCTGTGGACGAACCTTAACAGAATCCGTGGAATCTGGGCACAAAGGCGTAAAGGAGGCCAACCGAGCCGTCTTCTGGTGTGAAAGCGAGGGGGTGGTGTTGAGAATGGTGCCCTGGGAATCTACTTGTCAGGTAGCAGGGCGATTGAAGTGAGGAGGAGAAGGGAGCGCGGCGCGAAGCTGGCTATTGAATAACCTTTCCGTGTTGTGTATGGGGTGGGGTCGTCGGTCCCAGGAGCAACGGCTAAAACTGTGCCCTAGTCGTGTTTGATGTGGTGTCCTCTGGAGGGGACGTGCAAGAAGGGTGAGTCTGAGACTCAGTGTATGTGGTGGTCGCAATCGACAGTGCCGACCGTGTGTTGAAGGGTGGTCTCGGAGACTGGTGGGTGTTGTGTCTTCTAGGGGGGACGTGCAGGAGGGGTGAGTCTAGGACTCAGTGTGTATGGGTGGTCGCAATCAGAAGTGCTGACCGTGTGTTGAGGGGTGGTCTCGGGGGACCAGTGTGTTGTTGGATGAGGGGAGCAAGCCGCCTTGGTTGAGAATGGGGAGTTGGGGCTGCCAACTCGGTAGGTATTTGGTGGTCGCAATCAAAAGTGCCGACCGGGTATTGAGGGGTGGTCTCGGAGACCAGTGTGTGTGTGGTGAGGGGATCGGGCCACCTAGGTTAAGAATGGGTTGCCTGGTTATAGCCGGGAGAAAAGAGGGATAAGGTCACGTGGGGACCTCAGGTAAAAGATTTGACAATAGTTTCGCGACCGAAGGAGTGTAACTTCGCTGGCTGTCGAGCGCTTTGGCCATAGATTCTCGCTTACTAGAGAGTACGGACAGTGTGCGAACCCGATGTGTGTAGTGCTCGTGCGGTGAGCAGCTGAAAAAAAATGGGGAAAACGACCGTCTGGCGTTTTGGCGAGGTTTGTATTACGTGGGGCCCGAAAACAGAGACGTAAGGGTCCAAGGAACACAATCTAAACAGGGGGCTTAGGGGTAGACTCTAAGCAAGCGAAGTATCTTGGAACACTCTTGGCCGATCGGACCAAGAGATCGTAGATGTTGGACTATGGAGGAATAAAACTAATAATATTCCTTAAATACAAGAGGTTGCGTAAAGAGAAAAGGAAAGGAAGAGAAACAAGACGTAGAGTGCAGACAGGACCCTTTATATAACCGAATAACCCCTGTCCGAGTCTAACTCATAACGAACCTAATGGAAACACGTAGAAACCCATATGACTCATCCTCCGACCGTTGCCACCACACTTCTCTTCACGCCACAACACATTATTCGATTACCTGGCACGACGCCATAACAGTTCGGTGAGTGATGGACGCATCCTGAAGGCATCAACTCGGTGCAACGGGGGAAAGGGAGAGGGAGACTCGTGTCATAACATGGGGAACTAGCGACCCGTAGGCGAAACTAGAACTCTGGGTATCCAGTTTAACGACGAGGAGGGAACCTCCGAGCGGTCGGGCTCGAGGCAAATGAAGAGAGAGAGAGAGATTTTATATTGCTTAGAAGCCAAAAGGCTTATCGCACAACTATACTACCTGAACTACAACCTCCGCCGACTAACCCGAAAACGAAAACAAAAGGAAGAAAGAAAACTGAAGACAAATCAAGCGAAAATGATCAACTGTTTACCGCGGCGGGTAAGGCCGTGGATTACAAAATAAGAATGAGATAGGGAAAGGTGTAAGCGAGACCAGAATCAAACCTGCTGGGTGTTTCCCATGTCGTGATCTTTTCCTACCGGTGCTGGTTCCTGTGTTGCGGGGACTTGTAGGTGGGCTCTGGTGCTGGTGGAGCTGGAGTCGAGATTCGGGCCGGGGCAACTGGGGCCGTGATTACCTGAGCCACATTGATGAGTGCCGGTGCTATCTTTTGGGGTCTGCTTTCAGTAAATCTCAGGGTGTTACGTGGGGTCCGTAGACAAAGACGTAGAGGTCCAAGGAACACAATCTGAACAGGAGGCTTAGGGGTAGACCCTAAGCGAGCGAAGTATCTTGGAACACTCTTGGCCGATCGGACCAAGAGATCGTAGACGTTGGACTATGGAGGAATAAAACTAATACAATTCATAAAATACAAGAGGTTGCGTGAAGAGAAAAGGAAAGGAAGAGAAACGAGACGTAAATTGCAGACACGACCCTTTATATAACCGAATAACCCCTGTCCGAGTCTGACTCATAACCGAACCTAGTGGAAACATATAGAAACCCATATGACTCATCCTCCGACCGTTGCCACCACACTTCTCTCCACGCCACAACACATTATCCTAATACCTGCCACGACGCCATAACAGATCACGTCCCCCTCCGAGGCCTAACTCCTGGTAGGCATAGGCTTGTTTGGATATCGCGTATGAAAATCTTCAACCAAGTCAGGCGAGTGTTCGAGGTCCTCAGGTGGTTGCCATGAAGGTTCGGGATATCCGGCATATCGAACTAAGTATTCCAACCGGCCTCTTCGCTTCCTAGAATCCAAGATTCTTTCAACTTCCCACTCCTCCTGTCCTTCAATCTCCACTGGGGGTGGAGGCAGTTGCTGTTGCCCTGGAACAGGGTCGCTTGCGGCTGGGGATAGTAGCGAAACATGGAAGACAGGATGACTCTTCATGGTACGTGGTAGGCTAAGTTCGTACGCATAGGGGCTGACGACTCTTTTGATAGAGTAAGGTCCGATCCGTTTCCAGTCAAGTTTCTTCGAGGGCCGTTTGGTATTGATGTTCCGTGTTGCAAGGAATACGTTATCCCCTATAGTATATCGAGGTGCGGGTAACCGGTTGATATTAGTATTGTCCTCCGCTATCTTCTGCGCCCGAAACATTTCGTCCTTTAAGAATTCGAAGATGGCTTCCATATCCCTTGCGATTCCATTCGCCTGATCTTCCGCCGTGGTCTTCCCATGTTGTAAGGGGCCAAAGGTCATTCGGGGATGTCTTCCGGTATTGGCGAAGAATGGTGAGACTTGGGTGGTTTCCGAGGAATGGTTGTTGGCCGCAAACTCCGCCATCGGTAGCATGGATAACCAGTCATCTTGTTGGTAGGAAACATAACTCCGAAGGTACTGTTCCATAACTGCGTTGAACCGTTCCGTTTGACCGTCCGTTTGTGGGTGGAAGGCTGTCGAGTATCGCGGTGAAATCTCTAAGCGATCGCATAAGGCTTGCCAGAATTCAGCTGTGAATTGAGTTCCACGATCCGACACTATCGTTTCTGGGAGACCGTGCAGTTTCCAGACGTATTCCAAATAAAGTTTGGCCGTTTCTCGAGCATCGACCTCCTTAGTGGTTGGTATAAGATGTCTCATTTTTGTTAACCGATCGACTACCATTAGAATCGCGTTGCATCCCCCACTATCCGGAAGGTCTGTGACGAAATCCATGGAAACATCCGTCCATGGTCCATCTGGGATGGGCATAGGTCGCAGTACCCCGTATGGCGCGTTCCTGGTTGTTTTGCTTCGGGTACATACTTCGCAGTTCCGAACGTATGTTACGTGGGGTCCGAAGACAAAGACGTAGAGGTCCAAGCAACACAATAGAAACAGGAGGCTTAGAGGTAGACTCTAAGCAAGCGAAGTATCTTGGAACACTCTTGGCCGATCGGACCAAGAGATCGTAGACGTTGGACTATGGAGGAATAAACTAATAATATTCCTTAAATACAAGAGGTTGCGTGAAGAGAAAAGGAAAGGAAGAGAAACAAGACGTAGAGTGCAGACAGGACCCTTTATATAACCGAATAACCCCTGTCCGAGTCTGACTCATAACCGAACCTAATGGAAACACATAGAAACCCATATGACTCATCCTTCGACCGTTGCCACCACACTTCTCTTCACGCCCCAACACATTATCCTAATACCTGCCACGACGCCATAACAGATCACGTCCCCCCCCGAGGCCTAACTCCTGGTAGGCATAGGCTTGTTTGGATATCGCGTATGAAAATCTTCAACCAAGTCCGGCGAGTGTTCGAGGTCCTCGGGTGGTTGCCATGAAGGTTCGGGATATCCGACATATCGAACTAAGTATTCCAACCGACCTCGTCGCTTCCTAGAATCCAAGATTCCTTCAACTTCCCATTCCTCCTGTCCTTCAATCTCCACTGGGGGTGGAGGCAGTTGTTGTTGCCCTGGCACAGGATCACTTGCGGCTGGGGATAATAACGAAACATGGAAGACAGGATGAATCTTCATGGTACGTGGTAGGCTCAGTTCGTACGCATAGGGGCTGACGATCCTTTTGATAGAGTAAGGTCCGATCCGTTTCCAGTCCAGTTTCTTCGATGGCCGTTTGGTATTAATGTTCCGTGTTGCTAGGAATACTTTATCTCCTAGCGTATATCGAGGTGCGGGTAACCGGTTGGCATTAGCATTGTCCTCCGCTATCTTCTGCGCCCGAAACATTTCGTCTTTTAAGAATTCGAAGATGGCTTTCATATCCCTTGCGATTCCATTTGCCTGATCTTCCGCCGTGGTCTTCCCATGTTGTAGGGGGCCAAAGGTCATTCGGGGGTGTCTTCCGGTATTGGCGAAGAATGGTGAGACCTGGGTGGTTTCCGAGGAATGGTTGTTGGCTGCAAACTCTGCCATCGGTAACATGGGTAGCCAGTCATCTTGTTGGTAGGAAACATAGCTCCGAAGGTACTGCTCCATAACTGCGTTGAACCGTTCCGTTTGACCGTCGGTTTGTGGGTGGAAGGCTGTCGAGTATCGGGGCGAAATCTCTAAGCGATCACATAAGGCTTGCCAGAATTCAGCTGTGAATTGGGTTCCCCGATCTGACACTATCGTTTCTGGTAGTCCGTGCAGTTTCCAAACGTATTCCAAATAAAGTTTGGCCGTTTCCTGAGCATCGACCTCCTTGGTGGTTGGTATAAGATGTCTCATTTTTGTTAACCGATCGACTACCATTAGAATCGCGTTACATCCCCCACTCTCCGGAAGGTCTGTGACGAAGTCCATAGAAACATCCGTCCATGGTCCATCTGGGATGGGCATCGGTCGCAGTACCCCGTAGGGCGCGTTCCTGGTCGTTTTGCTTCGGGTACATACTTCGCAGTTCCGAACATATTGGTCCACATACTTTCTCATCTGCGGCCAATAGTATTCCCGACTCAATAGTTCCAATGTCTTGGCCCTGCCTGGGTGACCCGCCGATGGTTTGTCGTGATGTTCTCGAAGTAACCGTAAGCGAAGGTCACTTTCTTCTGGTACGTATAATGCCCCGCGGTATAGGAGTCGACCGTTTTCGTCCTCCGAGCATTCGGCCAAGGATATCTCCTTTGAGTGTTTAACCCCATTCCGTAGTAGGGTCACGATTTTGTTTGGGAAACTATCAATCTGGTAAGCATTCGAAAACAATTCCTCCACAGTGGACATTCCTTCAGCGGATTCATTTATCAAAGAACCCGCGAACAAACTTAGCTTTGCATCCAAATTCTTGCTTTTCAAAACCACCTGGCTTTGGTGGGCCAATCGTTCGTCCCCCTCTTTAGGGAGGTCTCCTGGCCTCCTAGTCAAGGCATCCGGTTTTCCTCCTTGCTTTCCTGGCCGAAATTGAATAACAAAATCGAAACGCGACAGGAATTCCGACCAACGTGCTTGACGACGATTTAGTAGCTTGGTTGACATAAAGTATTCCAGATTCCTATGATCCGTCAAAACTTTAATGGGGAATCGGGATCCTTCGAGATTGTGTCGCCAGGCTTCAAAACATCTAATGATCGCCAATAATTCTTTGTCGTAGATCTCGTAATTGCATTCTGCCGGCGAGTGTCTCTTGTTGAAGAATGCTACCGGATGTAAGATTTCTTCATCGTCCCGTTGTGAGAGTACCCCCCCTGAGACATAATCGGACGCATCAGTCTCGACCGTAATTTCTCGTTCTGGATCAAAGTGTCGAAGTATCGGTGCCGTCGTGAACGCTATTTTGAGGTTTCTGAAAGCTTGATCCGCCTTTTCCGACCATTCAAACTTGACTCCCTTCTTCAACCATTCTTGTTTGGTTGCATCCTTGGTCAGAATCGTCAGTGGTGTGACTATCTTGGAAAATCCATCAATGAATCGTCGATAAAAGTTAGCGAACCCGATGAATTCCTGTACCCCTTTCACACTTTCCGGTGTTTCCCAATTCAAGACCGCTGATATTTTCTCTGGATCCATTTCGATACCTGCCGGTGATAATATAAGCCCCAAATACTTTGTCTTTTGAACATAAAACTCGCATTTCTCTGGTCGGAGGTGGGCCTTGTTGGCATACAGTAGCTCGAGGATCTTTCGAACATGGACTTTATGTTCCTCCAAAGTTTCCGAGTAAATCAGGATATCGTCTAAGTAAGCGGTAACGAATTGGTCCAGGTGAGGACGGAGAATGTCGTTGATCCATCGTTGAAACGTAGCAGGAGCATTTGTTAGTCCGAACGGCATGACTTGGTACTCGTAGTGACCGTAACGCGTCCGGAATGCGGTTTTCCATTCGTCCCCTTCGGCTATCCGAATCTGGTTGTATCCCCACCGTAGGTCAAGCTTTGTGTAGTATTTAGCCTTCGACAATCTCGCCCATGTTTCTTCCATTAACGGGAGGGGGTATCGATCCTTCACCGTAATTTCGTTCAGTCCCCGATAGTCCACACATAGCCTGAGGGTTCCGTCGCTTTTCTTAACAAAGATGATGGGCGCTCCAGCCGGAGAAGTACTATTCCGGATTACTCCTCGCGGAAGGTTCTCCTTGATGTATTCCCATAAAGCCTTCAGTTCCACTTGTGTCATGCTATACATGGGTTTAAAGGGTGGTTGTCTATCCCCTTGTAGTACTATATGGTGGTCGTAATGGATTCGGTGTGGGGGTAATATCGACGCATCGGCTTCTTCAAATAGTGGTAGCAGGTCATGATTTTCCGAGGGAACAATTTTCCGAATATCAATTGGTGTTTGATCCAAGGCCGAGAGATGGATTAAGTGTGCGCCTGGCTCCAGCTGTCGGACGATCTGTTGGATCTGAGCCGGAGCTTGACTGAGTCCGGAAAGATCCAACAGGTTCCATTCCGGCGCCGGTATTGAAATTCCTCGAGCCACAATGGGCTTCTTGTCGATGGAGCAGTGTTCACAGCAAGCCGGTGAGTCGAAAATTAGCTTGTTCTTTTTAGGCCTTAGCTTGACATCATGTCTTCGCATCCATGGTATCCCCATCACAATAGGGTACGATCCCAACTTCGTAACAAAACATGGTGCCTCTTCGCGATGTCCGTGTATGTCAAGATCAAGGGTAACGAAGTGAGTAATCTTGCCCGATTGAATAGGTCGTCCATCTATCACATCAACTCGTCGGGGTATTTTTAGTGGTGTCATTGCGAGATTTTGGTGGCGTGCAAAGGATTCATCTATAAACGCGTATCCTGAGGCCCCGGTATCAATGAGAGCAAAGGTGGGTACAAAAGTATTTTTATTCTGAGAAACCGAGCAGGTTACTACAAATTGATTCCCATCCATTTCCTCCTCTGATACCGAACAAGTAGAGATACGCATCCTAGAAAAATCCTCAAAGGGTCCCTGGGTTATGCCACTTAAGCCAGGGACAAATCTTTTGCCGACTCATTGTCCGAGTCCTCTCTTTCTTCCACCTTGATTGCCGCCCCCCTCATGGTATACCTTCTTTGACCTCCACCCTGTCCCCTAGCCTGGGGACAATTCCTTACCAGATGTCCGACCCCCCCACAATAAAAACATCTTCCTTCCGCCAAGCGAGCATTTCTTTCTGTAGCAGTGGGACGACGCCGGCCCCCCGAGAGATCCATAGGTACATCACCACCGGGTGCGTGGGATGGATGAGTAGGCGCAGGCGATGCCTGGTTCGCTGGAGCGGGAGTAGGAGCAGGAACATAGGGGCGCGACGGGGACACCACAGCAGGTACTGTGCGTTGGGCGACAGGGTTACTGCTGCTGGTGGTAAATGGGTTTCGCTTATTCAGCCTTGCCTTAATTGCCCGTTGTCTATTGTCCAATCGTTGTAGGAGTGTCGCGCAGCCGTCAACAGTATTGGGAGTCTCGTGATGTACCATGGCCTCCATGAGCTCAGTGCTGATTCCTTCCAGGAGGCACTCCACCCTAGTGATCTCGTCAAACCCAGACTCCGAAGCGTGTCGTTGGAACTCGGCGAAGTAATCGGAGAAGGTACGGTTACGTTGGCGCATGTCCCTCAGTGCTCGGCGAGAGGTATAGACTCGGTCGGGATCCCCAAAAGCAGTGTCCAGGATCTCATAAAACCGTTCCATGGATGGCAGGTTGATGCCTTCGTTTGTGGTGTAGGAGAGGAACTGACTAGCTGCGATATCTTCAAGACGACCGAAGGCATACGAGAGTTTCGACTGTAGAGTTGGGAAGCGATCGGCATTCCCCAGGAGTTTAATCTTCATTTGTTGTTTAAAGAGGTGTAACCGAGCCCTGTCCTGGTCGCCTCGAAAGACAGCAGGGTCGGAGAGTTTCTCGGAGCGATGGGTAGTATTCGAAGTGGTGGCGCCAGTGATTGGGGCTGTTGCTGCATTCGGCAGGGGTTCCAGTGGGATGGCCTGCTGCTGTTGAGCCTGTTGGGCTGCGGCCAGGTCCCTTTCGAAGGCATGCCTTGCCTCCTCTCCTTGTGCGTAGGCAGCTTCGAGGTCTTGGGCGTATTGAGCCAACGCTGCCCGACTGCGTTCCAGCAAGCCATATGTTTGGGCGCTCGCTCTTTCCGGCTCGAATGACGCGTATTGTTCGAAGAAGGTTTGGAGTTGTTGATTTAACTCCTCGTAGTCTATGAGGGTCGACATGGTAGGCGTTGGTCTAAAGGTTGTGTTGGTTGGCGTTGGAGACGCAACCTAATGTTACGTGGGGTCCGAAGACAAAGACGTAGAGGTCCAAGCAACACAATAGAAACAGGAGGCTTAGAGGTAGACTCTAAGCAAGCGAAGTATCTTGGAACACTCTTGGCCGATCGGACCAAGAGATCGTAGACGTTGGACTATGGAGGAATAAACTAATAATATTCCTTAAATACAAGAGGTTGCGTGAAGAGAAAAGGAAAGGAAGAGAAACAAGACGTAGAGTGCAGACAGGACCCTTTATATAACCGAATAACCCCTGTCCGAGTCTGACTCATAACCGAACCTAATGGAAACACATAGAAACCCATATGACTCATCCTTCGACCGTTGCCACCACACTTCTCTTCACGCCCCAACACATTATCCTAATACCTGCCACGACGCCATAACAACGTATTGGTCCACATACTTTCTCATCTGAGGCCAATAGTATTCCCGACTCAATAGTTCCAATGTCTTGGCCCTGCCTGGGTGTCCCGCCGATGGTTTGTCGTGATGTTCCCGCAGTAACCGTAAGCGAAGGTCACTTTCTTCTGGTACATATAATGCCCCTCGGTATAGGAGTCGACCGTTTTCGTCCTCCGAGCATTCAGCCAGGGATATCCTCTTTGAGTGTTTAACCCCATTCCGTAGTAGGGTCACGATTTTGTTTGGGAAACTATCAATCTGGTAAGCATTCGAAAACAATTCCTCCACAGTGGACATTCCTTCAGCGGATTCATTTGTCAAAGAACCCGCGAACAAACTTAGCTTTGCATCCAAATTCTTGCTTTTCAAAACCACCTGGCTTTGGTGGGCCAGTCGTTCGTCCCCCTCTTTAGGGAGGTCTCCTGGCCTCCTAGTCAAGGCATCCGGTTTTCCTCCTTGCTTTCCTGGCCGAAATTGAATAACAAAATCGAAACGTGACAGGAATTCCGACCAACGTGCTTGACGACGATTTAGTAGCTTGGTTGACATAAAGTATTCCAGATTCCTATGATCCGTTAAAACTTTAATGGGGAATCGGGATCCTTCGAGATTGTGTCGCCAGGCTTCAAAACATCTAATGATCGCCAATAATTCTTTGTCGTAGATCTCGTAATTGCATTCTGCCGGCGAGTGTCTCTTGTTGAAGAATGCTACCGGATGTAAGATCTCTTGATCGTCCCGTTGTGAGAGTACCCCCCCTGAGACATAATCGGATGCATCAGTCTCGACCGTGATTTCCCGTTCTGGATCGAAATGTCGAAGTATCGGTGCCATCGTGAACGCTATTTTGAGGTTTCTGAAAGCTTGATCCGCCTTTTCCGACCATTCAAACTTGACTCCCTTCTTCAACCATTCTTGTTTGGTTGCATCCTTGGTCAGAATCGTCAGTGGTGTGACTATCTTGGAAAATCCATCAATGAATCGTCGATAAAAGTTCGCGAACCCGATGAATTCCTGTACCCCTTTCACACTTTCCGGTGTTTCCCAATTCAAGACCGCAGATATTTTCTCTGGATCCATTTCGATACCTGCCGGTGATAATATAAGCCCCAAATACTTTGTCTTTTGAACATAAAACTCGCATTTCTCTGGTCGGAGGTGGGCCTTGTTGGCATACAGTAGCTCGAGGATCTTTCGAACATGGACTTTATGTTCCTCCAAAGTTTCCGAGTAAATCAGGATATCGTCTAAGTAAGCGGTAACGAATTGGTCCAGGTGAGGACGGAGAATGTCGTTGATCCATCGTTGAAACGTAGCAGGAGCATTTGTTAGTCCGAACGGCATGACTTGGTACTCGTAGTGACCGTAACGAGTCCGGAATGCGGTTTTCCATTCGTCCCCTTCTGCTATCCGAATCTGGTTGTATCCCCACCGTAGGTCAAGCTTTGTGTAGTATTTCGCCTTCGACAACCTCGCCCACGTTTCTTCCATTAACGGAAGAGGGTATCGATCCTTCACCGTAATTTCATTTAGTCCCCTATAGTCCACACAAAGTCGTAATGTTCCGTCACTTTTCTTCACAAAGATGATTGGTGCTCCAGCCGGTGAAGTACTATTTCGGATTACTCCTCGGGGAAGGTTTTCCTTGATGTATTCCCATAACGCCTTGAGTTCTACTTGTGTCATGCTATACATGGGTTTAAAGGGTGGTTGTCTATCCCCTTGTAGTACTATATGGTGGTCGTAATGGATTCGGTGTGGGGGTAATATCGACGCGTCGGCTTCTTCAAATAGTGGTAGCAGGTCATGATTTTCCGAGGGAACAATCTTCCGAATGTTGATTGGTGTCTGATCCAGGGCCGAGAGATGGATTAAGTGTGCGCCTGTCTCCAGCTGTTGAACGATCTGTTGGATCCGAGCCGGAGCTTGACTGAGTCCGGAAAGATCCAACAAGTTCCATTCCGGTGCCGGTATGGAAATTCCTCGAGCCACAATGGGTTTTTTGTCGATGGAGCAGTACTCACAGCAAGTTGGTGAGTCGAAGATTAGTTTGTTCTTTTTAGGCCTTAGCTTGACATCATGTCTTCGCATCCATGGTATCCCCATCACAATAGGGTACGATCCCAACTTCGTAACAAAGCATGGTGCTTCTTCGCGATGTCCGTGTATGTCAAGATCGAGGGTAACGAAGTGAGTAATCTTGCCCGATTGAATAGGTCGTCCATCTATCACATCAACTCGTCGGGGTATTTTTAGTTGTGTCATTGCGAGATTGTGGTGGCGTGCAAAGGATTCATCTATAAACGCGTATCCTGAGGCTCCGGTATCAATGAGAGCAAAGGTGGGTACAAAAGTATTTTTATTCTGAGAAACCGAGCAGGTTACTACAAATTGATTCCCATCCATTTCCTCCTCTGATACCGAACAAGTAGAGATACGCATCCTAGAAAAATCCTCAAAGGGTCCCTGGGTTATGCCACTTAAGCCAGGGACAAATCTTTTGCCGACTCATTGTCCGAGTCATCTCTTTCTTCCACCTTGATTGCCGCCCCCCTCATGGTATACCTTTTTTGACCTCCACCCTGTCCCCTAGCCTGGGGACAATTCCTCACCAGATGTCCGACCCCCCCACAATAAAAACATCTTCCTTCCGCCAAACGAGCATTTCTTTCCGTGGCAGTGGGGCGACGCCGGCCCCCCGAGAGATCCATAGGTACATCACCACCTGGTGCGTGGGATGGATGAGTAGGCGCAGGCGATGCCTGGTTTGCTGGAGCGGGAGTAGGAGCAGGAACATAGGGGCGCGACGGGGACACCACAGCAGGTACTGTGCGTTGGGCGACAGGGTTACTGCTGCTGGTGGTAAATGGGTTTCGCTTATTCAGCCTCGCCTTAATCGCCCGTTGCCGATTATCCAGCCGTTGTAGGAGTGTCGCGCAGCCGTCAATCGTATTGGGTGTCTCGTGATGTACCATGGCCTCCATGAGCTCAGTACTGATTCCTTCTAAGAGGCACTCCACCCTAGTGATCTCGTCAAACCCAGACTCCGAAGCGTGTCGTTGGAACTCGGCGAAGTAATCGGAGAAGGTACGGTTACGTTGGCGCATGTCCCTCAATGCTCTGCGAGAGGTATAGACCCGGTCGGGATCCCCAAAGGCAGTGTCCAGGATCTCATAAAACCGTTCCATGGATGGCAGGTTGATGCCTTCGTTTGTGGTGTAAGAGAGGAACTGACTAGCTGCGATATCCTCCAGACGACCGAAGGCATACGATAGTTTTGACTGTAGAGTTGGGAAGCGATCGGCATTCCCCAGAAGTTTGATCTTCATTTGTTGTTTGAATAGGTGTAACCGAGCCCTGTCCTGGTCGCCGCGAAAGACAGCAGGGTCGGAGAGCTTCTCGGAGCGTTGGGTTGTGTTCGAAGTGGTAGCGCCAGTGATTGGGGCTGTTGCGGCATTCGGCAGGGGTTCCAGTGGGATGGCCTGCTGCTGCTGAGCCTGTTGGACTGCGGCCAGGTCCCTTTCGAAGGCATGCCTTGCCTCCTCTCCTTGTGCGTAGGCAGCTTCAAGGTCTTGGGCATATTGAGACAACGCTGCTGGACTTCGTTCCAGGAGGCCATACGTTTGGGCGCTCGCACGTTCCGGCTCGAATGACGAGTATTGTTCGAAAAAGGTTCTCAAAATAGTACGCTCGGCACAATCTCATTGTATTAGTCAATTCTCATTATATGCACATGACTCCGGTGTGAGTCATTGAATAGGGTATTAGTCATAGGATATGACTCAGGATTTATTGTATGCCATGGCTATGGCACGGGATTCTATTTGTCATACGACCTTTCTGTACTACCTTTATTTAGTATAAATACGGGGCATTCCCCCCATCAGTTAGTTTCTTTATCACGCTCAATATACTACATTCTCCTCATACATTTTCTCTAGGTTATGAGCCCGGAGACCACAATGTTTTTACTCCTTACCATTTTTACTACAAGTACACTTTATCATTTTTACCTCAAACATGACTACACACGTGAAAATTCCCTCGCTCGCATGCAAGCTGGATGGGCTAGCTCATTACACTGCATGGAGGGACCTCGCGTCTAGAATGTTGATGGTCAATGATCTGTGGAATATAGTCAATGGAACGAGCGAACGTCCTAGCCTGATCACCACTACTGTCGAGAAAACCTCAACATGAACAGCACCAGCAGAAGCGGCAGCACCTGCCGGAGCATCTACTGAAGAAGCTGAAGAAGGTGAAGAAGAGACTGAAGATAACAGCGAAGAAATATTCGAATGGATCAAGAAAAACAACCTAGCAATAGTGTTCCTCCAATCCAACATCGAATTCGAGATACTACTCACACTCGCACCGTCAGAAACCGCCCACCAAATCTGGACCCAACTCGAGGACAGATTTGATCGGAAAACAGTCGCATCACTACACTCCCTTCTTGGCAACGTGTTGAACCTCCAGTACTCACCCGACAAGTGTCTCAAGGAACATCTAACCGAATTCTCAACTCTTTGGTCGCAACTCCTCACTAGAACTAGTAACTCTACGGACAACACCAAAGACCCACTCGGTTACCACCTCCACCAATTCGCATCTGTCTCAGAAGTGAAAGCATCCTTCTTACTCCTCTCACTCCAGCATGAATCTCTTGAAGCGGTCGTTGACAATCTCCAATCCAAGCCTAACGTTACATATGATGACGTATACGAAAAGCTCTTGGACCTAGATTCACGCCGAACTCAGATTTCACATACCGGAGAAGCCTATAACATTAGGCGAGGAAACCCAAGAAGCAACAACAACAACAACAGAGTAGAACGAAACAGGCCCAGACAAAAGAACTCGAAGGAACTCACCTGTACATGGTACACCAAGAATGGCGAATATGCAAAAGGCCACACGCACAAGGACTGCCGCAAACTTAAAGCTTTCAGAGATAAGAAGAAGCCCGCTGCTTCTGCCAACATCCATGTCGCGTCCGGTACTGTATTTCACACAAAACTAGACCTCTCTTGGCTCCCCGACCTTTCTGGCCTACCTGCTCTCGACGAATCGGACGTGTTCAACATGCCGACTTCTTTCGACACCACCAACTTCTCAGAGTCATCCTCGGACATAGCAATGGAAGATTACTTCGCCCTGGTTGCAGGACCTTCCACTTCCGACCACAAAGCATGGATCCTCGACCCTGGTACAACCAACCACATGACCGGAACTTTGGTAACCAACCCCGCACCTCACTCTGGCACTATCACTGTCGGAGGAGGACGGAAGCTGAAGATAACCGGAATTGGCAACGTCACCATCAACGGATCACATGGCCTCATCACTCTTGAGAACGTCTTCCTTGTACCTGAGCTCGGCAATACCAACTTGATGTCTTGGTCCTGCATAGCAAGGAAAGGATTTACCACCATGGGAACGGATAACGGCTTTACCATTTACAAACCGAACAGCAAGGAAATTATTGGGCTCGCGAACGCAAGTAGTACTGGTCTTTACATTTTTGAGACAAAGGAACCATGCGCGCACCTCACCACCGTTACCACCTTCTACGAATGGCACCAGCGGCTCGGTCATCTCCCCGCCTCCTCGCTCTCACGGTTACGCAATATGGTCGCCGACCCGAAATCCCTGCCAACAACGGGTCACATGGAATCATGCAATACCTGTGAACTCGCCAAATCCACCAAACAACACCTCGCCCCTCTCACCACACCACGATCCAAGGCTCCACTAGAATTGATCCATTCAGATCTCAGCGGTAAATTTTCCACTGTTTCTCTCGAGGGTTCTCTTACTATATCACTTTCATCGACGACTATTCTCGCTACGCACACCTATATTTCCTTAAAAAGAAATCGGATGCAGCAGAAGCAACAAAGGAATATATCGCCTATATGGAAAATCAGCTGGATAAAAAGGTAAAAAGGTTTAGGAGCGACAACGGTGGCGAGTATATCACCGATAAATTAAAACAGTTTTTCATCTCCAAGGGGATAAAGCATGAATTCATCGTTCCCTACTCACATGAGTCGAACGGTATTGCGGAACGTTTTAACAGGACTATTGCAACAATGGCTCGATCCGCCTTGCTCGATCTAACGGGGCGGGGTTCTAGAACTAAACAAACAGTACCGAGACGAGAATCGACTCAGGATACGTTCGAGGACTGGGACAGGAGATCGGGCTCGGATACCGATCGGACAAGATATAATAGCAACCGAAACGAGGAGTGGCTCCGCCTAGCGAGATATGCTAGGTGAGTCCGAAATATATTATTCTGAATACAAATGAAGACGTTGCGTAAGGAAAGAAGAAGAGAAGAGAAAACTAGACGAAGCGAAGGAGAGCCCTAATATATATCCAAAGAAATCCCACGCTGACTAATCCCAAATGACTCACACCCGCGACCCACACCTATGCCCATAACCGATCCCGATCCTTTCCTTCCGCAATCCTAACCCGAAGCGCCTAGCGCTGACCGTATCCTCCCAACACCTTCCTAACTTGTCCATCCCTTTCCGACACTATCCGATCCCTCACCTAACGACTCGATTCCTCAACGTTCTCGACGGCATAGCAGGTGGGGGCGGTTGGGCCGTTATACTCGACCACACACTCCCGAAGAGACTATGGGCAGAAGCGATCAACTCGATGGTACACGTAAAAAACTGTCTACCGCACAAATCACTCCCGGACATGACACCATACGAAGCACTTACCGGAAACAAACCCTACATTGGGCACCTCCGATCCTTCGGTGAAACAGTATTCATAGACATACCAGTCGAAGCACGAGCAGCCGGAACAAAGCTGGACGCTAGGGCAATAACGGGACAATTTGTCGGATACGGAGACTCGGCTAAAATCTGTCGAGTTTATATACCATCACAAATGAAAGTTGTACTATCTCGACACTTTCGCTTTAAGGGTCTATCGGTAGGGGAAGAAATTGCTCCAATCATAACCGAAGTACCCCCACAACCAAAACAGGTCGAGATCAAGCAGGAACCCCTCTCAGAACACGAATCCGACGACGACGAACAAGCCTCTTACGATGATAACAGTGAAGAAACATCTGAGGCCGAGGATGAAACTGAAGAGACATACGCAAGTAAAGTGGCGGCCGGCTTAACGAGGCCCGTTCCTGAAAGTCACCCGATTGATGAAAATAAACAAGATACTAATCAAAGACGTAACCCGGCAAGGGAACGCAAAGCACCAGAACGATACGGAAATTACACAGAAAAAGACGACACCCTCGCATAACCAAACACCTACCAACAAGCAATAACCAGTCCAGACTCCGAAAAATGGCGACAAGCTATGGAAGCAGAGATGGAATCGCTAGCTAGGAACGACACATGGAAATTGGACAACACACCAACTCACCAAAAACTCGAGGACTGCAAATGGGTATACAAAATCAAACTCGGGCCCGATGGCAACCCCATTCGGTACAAAGCTCGACTCGTCGCAAAAGGTTTCTCTCAGGTACCTGGTCAAGGCTTCGATCAGACCTTCGCACCCGTCACTCGATATGAATCAATCAGATTCCTACTCGCACGCACCTTACAAACCGGTGGCAAATGCGACCAAATGGATGTCACAAGCGCATTTTTATACGGCGAACTCCAGGAAGAAATCTACATGCAATCTCCACCTGGCTATCCTACTCCCGGCAAAGCATGCAAACTTATTAAATGCATCTACGGCCTAAAACAATTCTCAAGGGAATGGTATGCTCGCCTCTCGAAAACGCTAATCAAAATGGGATTCAGAAAAGCAGACTTCGACCCTTGTGTCTTTATACACAAAACAGGGGAAATAGTTATCGCAATATACGTCGACGACATCTTGATCTTTCACTGGTCAGATGAACGTAAAAACAAAGTTAGTCTACAACTCCACGCTGAATTCGAAATGACCGAAGCTGGAACAGCGAACTGGGCACTCGCAATTCACTTGATCCATACTTCGACCGGCATCATCCTATCACAGGAAGCCTACCTCAAGCGTGTACTCATCAAATATGGTTTCGACAACTCCAGACCTGTGGCAACTCCTATTGACAACAACGCCTCCCTCCAAAAGGGAACCGAAGAAGAAAGAATCGACGATCCAACACTATATCAATCAAAAATCGGATCACTCATGTACGCATTAATCGGTACCAGAACAGATCTTGCCTACACCGTCACTATGTTATCGCAATTCTCTTCCTGTCCCACCAAAGCTCATATGACAGCAGTACACCGCATCCTCCGTTATCTCAAGGGTACCCTCAGCTGGTCACTCTACTACTCAAAAACGCCACCAACTGCACTCATCGGCTACAGCGACGCCAGCTATGCCTCGGACCTCGACGATCGCCGATCTTTTACCGGTCACTGTTTTATGCTAGGGGAAGCTCTTATCTCCTGGCGCTCTTATAAACAACAATCCGTCGCCACCTCCACCACAGAAGCAGAATACATGGCTCTCTCGGACTCCAGCCGTCAACTCATATGGCTAAGGAATGCAATACACGAACTAGAACGGAAACCTACTATCTCTTTCATTCTTCGCAGCGACAACAACGGCTCTCTTTCCTTAGTTCGCAACCCAATTTTTCATAAACGGTCCAAGCATATCGATGTTCATTTTCATTCTGTTAGGGAGAAACTCGAGGACGGTTTATTTCAATTGGAGTACATTTCTACAAACGACAATGTGGCGGATCTTCTTACTAAGGGTTTAGACAAGGGCAAGCATGTTTTATTTTCTTCTACAATTCACTGTGGCTCACGAGGGGAAGTCTGAAACTAGTACGCTCGGCACAATCTCATTGTATTAGTCAATTCTCATTGTATGCACATGACTCCGGTGTGAGTCATTGAATAGGGTATTAGTCATAGGATATGACTCAGGATTTATTGTATGCCATGGCTATGGCACGGGATTCTATTTGTCATACGACCTTTCTGTACTACCTTTCTTTAGTATAAATACGGGGCATTCCCCCCATCAGTTAGTTTCTTTATCACGCTCAATATACTACATTCTCCTCATACATTTTCTCTAAAAGGTTTGGAGTTGTTGGTTTAACTCCTCGTAGTCTATGAGGGTCAACATGGTAGGCGTTGGTCTAAAGATTGTGTTGGTTGGCGTTGGAGGACGCAATCTAATGTTACGTGGGGTCCGTACATATAACGGCCCAACCGCCCCCACCTGCTAGCCCGTCGAGAACGTTGAGGAATCGAGTAGTTAGGTGAAGGATCGGAGTGCGTCGGTTAGGATGGATAAGTTAGGAAGGTGTTCGGAAGATAAGGTCAGCGCTAGGCGCTTCGGGTTAGGATTACGGAAGGAAAGGATCGGGATCGGTTATGGGAATAGGTGTGGGTCGCGGGTATGAGTCATTTGGGATTAGTCATCGTGGGATTTCTTTGGATATATATTGGGGCTCTCCCTCGCTTCGTCTATGTTTCTCTTCTCTTCTTCTTTCCTTACGCAACGTCTTCATTTGTATCCAGAATAATATATTTCAGACTCACCTAGCATATCACGCTAGGCGGAGCCACTCCTCGTTTCGGTTGCTATTATATCTTGTCCGATCGGTATCCGAGCCCGATCTCCTGTCCCAGTCCTCGAACGTATCCTGAGTCGATTCTCGTCTCAGTACTGTTTGTTTAGTTCTAGAACCCCGCCCCGTTAGAGTACACAAAGACGTAGAGGCCCAAGGAATACAATCTAAACAGGAGGCTTAGGGGTAGACCCTAAGCAAGCGAAGTATCTTGGAACACTCTTGGCCGACCGGACCAAGAGATCGTAGACGTTGGACTATGGAGGAATAAAACTAATAATATTCCTTAAATACAAGAGGTTGCGTAAAGAGAAAAGGAAAGGAAGAGAAACAAGATGTAGAGTGCAGACAGGACCCTTTATATAACCGAATAACCCCTGTCCGAGTCTGACTCATAACCGAACCTAATGGAAACACCTTGAAACCCATATGACTCATCCTCCGACCGTTGCCACCACACTTCTCTTCACGCCACAACACATTATTCTAATACCCGTTACGACGCCATAACAAATGCACACACTCACCCATCAGATGTTACAACTGCAAGGGCTTCCACAAAGCGATCGACCGAGCTTGCCCCGAAAGGGCCAAAGCAACCCTGAGAGCCTCCCTGAGATTTACTGAAAGCAGACCCCAAAAGATAGCACCGGCACTCATCAATGTGGCTCAGGTAATCACGGCCCCAGTTGCCCCGGCCCGAATCTCGACTCCAGCTCCACCAGCACCAGAGCCCACCTACAAGTCCCCGCAACACAGGAACCAGCACCGGTAGGAAAAGATCACGACATGGGAAACACCCAGCAGGTTTGATTCTGGTCTCGCTTACACCTTTCCCTATCTCATTCTTATTTTGTAATCCACGGCCTTACCCGCCGCGGTAAACAGTTGATCATTTTCGCTTGATTTGTCTTCAGTTTTCTTTCTTCCTTTTGTTTTCGTTTTCGGGTTAGTCGGCGGAGGTTGTAGTTCAGGTAGTATAGTTGTGCGATAAGCCTTTTGGCTTCTAAGCAATATAAAATCTCTCTCTCTCTCTTCATTTGCCTCGAGCCCGACCGCTCGGAGGTTCCCTCCTCGTCGTTAAACTGGATACCCAGAGTTCTAGTTTCGCCTACGGGTCGCTAGTTCCCCATGTTATGACACGAGTCTCCCTCTCCCTTTCCCCCGTTGCACCGAGTTGATGCCTTCAGGATGCGTCCATCACTCACCGAACTGTTATGGCGTCGTGCCAGGTAATCGAATAATGTGTTGTGGCGTGAAGAGAAGTGTGGTGGCAACGGTCGGAGGATGAGTCATATGGGTTTCTACGTGTTTCCATTAGGTTCGGTTATGAGTCAGACTCGGACAGGGGTTATTCGGTTATATAAAGGGTCGTGTATGCACTCTACGTCTTGTTTCTCTTCCTTTCCTTTTCTCTTCACGCAACCTCTTGTATTTAAGGAATATTATTAGTTTATTCCTCCATAGTCTAACGTCTACGATCTCTTGGTCCGATCGGCCAAGAGTGTTCCAAGATACTTCGCTTGCTTAGAGTCTACCCCTAAGCCCCCTGTTTAGATTGTGTTCCTTGGACCCTTACGTCTCTGTTTTCGGGCCCCACGTAACATTAGGTTGCGTCTCCAACGCCAACCAACACAATCTTTAGACCAACGCCTACCATGTCAACCCTCATAGACTACGAGGAGTTAAACCAACAACTCCAAACCTTCTTCGAACAATACTCGTCATTCGAGCCGGAACGTGCGAGCGCCCAAACGTATGGCCTCCTGGAACGAAGTCGGGCAGCGTTGGCTCAATATGCACAAGACCTTGAAGCTGCCTACGCACAAGGAGAGGAGGCAAGGCATGCCTTCGAAAGGGACCTGGCCGCAGCCCAACAGGCTCAGCAGCAGCAGGCCATCCCACTGGAACCCCTGCCGAATGCCGCAACAGCCCCAATCACTGGCGCTACCACTTCGAACACTACCCATCGCTCCGAGAAGCTCTCCGACCCTGCTGTCTTTCGCGGCGACCAGGACAGGGCTCGGTTACACCTATTCAAACAACAAATGAAGATCAAACTCCTGGGGAATGCCGATCGCTTCCCAACTCTACAGTCAAAACTATCGTATGCCTTCGGTCGTCTGGAGGATATCGCAGCTAGTCAGTTCCTCTCCTACACCACAAACGAAGGCATCAACCTGCCATCCATGGAACGGTTTTATGAGATCCTGGACACTGCTTTTGGGGATCCCGACCGAGTCTATACCTCTCGCCGAGCATTGAGGGACATGCACCAACGTAACCGTACCTTCTCCGATTACTTCGCCGAGTTCCAACGACACGCTTCGGAGTCTGGGTTTGATGAGATCACTAGGGTGGAGTGCCTCCTGGAAGGAATCAGCACTGAGCTCATGGAGGCCATGGTACATCACGAGACTCCCAATACGGTTGACGGCTGCGCGACACTCCTACAGCGGCTGGACAATAGGCAACGGGCGATTAAGGCAAGGCTGAATAAGCGAAATCCATTTACCACCAGCAGCAGTAACCCTGTCGCCCAATGCACAGTACCTGCTGTGGTGTCCCCTTCGCGCCCCTATGTTCCTGCTCCTACTCCCGCCCCAGCAAACCAGGCACCGCCTGCGCCTACTCATCCATCCCACGCACCAGGTGGTGATGTGCCTATGGATCTCTCGGGGGGCCGGCGTCGCCCCACCGCTACGGAAAGAAGTGCTCGCCTGGCGGAAGGAAGATGTTTTTATTGTGGGGGGGTTGGACATCTGGTGAGGAATTGCCCTCAGGCTAGGGGACAGGGTGGAGCTCAAAGAAGGTATACCATGAGGGGGGCGGCGATCAAGGTGGAAGAAAGAGATGACTCGGACAATGAGTCGGCAAAAGATTTGTCCCTGGCTTAAGTGGCATAACCCAGGGACCCTTTGAGGATTTTTCTAGGATGCGTATCTCTACTTGTTCGGTATCAGAGGAGGAAATGGATGGGAATCAATTTGTAGTAACCTGCTCGGTTTCTCAGAATAAAAATACTTTTGTACCCACCTTTGCTCTCATTGATACCGGAGCCTCAGGATACGCGTTTGTAGATGAATCCTTTGCACGCCACCACAACTTCACAATGACACCCCTAAAGATCCCACGACGAGTTGATGTGATAGATGGACGACCTATTCAATCGGGCAAAATTACTCACTTCGTCACCCTTGATCTCGACATACATGGACATCGCGAAGAAGCACCATGCTTTGTTACGAAGTTGGGATCGTATCCTATTGTGATGGGGATACCATGGATGCGAAGGCATGATGTCAAGCTAAGACCAAAAAAAGAACAAGCTAATCTTCTACTCACCGGCTTGCTGCGAACACTGCTCTATCGACAAAAAACCTATTGTGGCTCGAGGAATTTCAATACCCGCACCGGAATGGAACCTGTTGGATCTTTCCGGACTCAATCAAGCCCCGGCTCATATCCAAAGGATCGTTCGACAGCTGGACACGGGCGCACACTTAATCCATATCTCGGCCCTGGATCAGACACCCATCGATATTCGTAAGATTGTCCCATCCGAAAACAACGACCTACTACCACTATTTGAAGAAGCCGATGCGTCGATACTACCCCCACACCGAATTCATTACGACCATCACATAGTACTACAAGGGGATAAACAACCACCGTTCAAACCCATGTATAGCATGACGTAAGTGGAACTCAAGGCGTTATGGGAATACATCAAAGAAAACCTTCCCCTAGGAGTAATCCGAAATAGTACTTCGCCAGCTGGAGCACCCATCATCTTTGTGAAGAAAAGCGACGGAACACTAAGACTATGTGCGGACTATCGGGGACTGAATGAGATTACGGTAAAGGATCGATACCCTCTCCCGTTAATGGAAGAAACGTGGGCGAGGTTGTCGAAGGCTAAATACTACACAAAGCTCGACCTACGGTGGGGATACAACCAGATTCGGATAGCCGAGGGGAACGAATGGAAAACCGCATTCCGGACGCGTTACGGTCATTATGAGTACCAAGTCATGCCGTTTGGACTAACGAATGCTCCTGCTACGTTTCAACGATGGATCAACGACATTATCCGTCCTCATCTGGACCAATTCGTTACCGCTTATTTGGACGATATCCTGATCTACTCGGAAACTTTGGAAGAACATAAAGTCCATGTTCGCAAGATACTCGAATTACTGTATGCCAACAAGGCACATCTCCGACCAGAGAAATGCGAGTTTTATGTTCAAAAGACTAAATATTTAGCCCTTATATTATCACCGGAAGGTATCGAAATGGATCCAGAGAAAATATCAGCGGTCTTGAATTGGGAAACACCGGAAAGCGTGAAAGGGGTACAGGAATTCATCGTGTTCGCCAACTTTTATCGACGATTTATTGATGAATTTTCCAAGATAGTCACACCACTGACGATTCTGACCAAGGACGCAACCAAACAAGAATGGTTAAAGAAGGGAGTCAAGTTCGAATGATCGGAAAAGGCGGATCAAGCTTTCAGAAACCTCAAAATAGCGTTCACGATGGCACCGATACTTCGACACTTCGATCCAGAGCGAGAAATTACTGTTGAGACTGATGCGTCCGATTATGTCTCCGGAGGAGTACTTTCACAACGAGACGACTAAGAGATCTTACACCCGGTAGCATTCTTCAACAAGAGACACTCACCGGCAGAATTCAACTACGAGATCTACGACAAAGAACTATTGGCGATCATTAGATGCTTTGAAGCCTGGCGACACAACCTCGAAGGATCCAGATTCCCGATCAAAGTTCTAACGGATCATAGGAATTTGGAATACTTTATGTCAACCAAACTACTAAATCGTCGTCAAGCACGTTGGTCGGAGTTCCTGTCACGCTTTGATTTTGTTATTCAATTTCGGCCAGGAAAGCAAGGAGGAAAACCGGATGCCTTGACTAGGAGGCCAGGAGACCTCCCTAAAGAGGGGGACGAACGACTGGCCCACCAAAGCCAGGTGGTTTTGAAAAGCAAGAATTTGGACACAAAGCTAAGTTTGTTCGCGGGTGCTTTGACAAATGAATCCGCTGAAGGAATGTCCACTGTGGAGGAATTATTTTCGAATGCTTACCAGATTGATAGTTTCCCAAACAAAATCGTGACCCTACTACGGAATGGGGTTAAACACTCAAAGAGGATATCCCTGGCTGAATGCACGGAGGACGAAAACGGTCGACTCCTATACCGAGGGGCACTATACGTACCAGAAGAAAGTGACCTTCGCTTACGGTTACTTCGGGAACATCACGACAAACCATCGGCGGGACACCCAGGCAGGGCCAAGACACTGGAACTATTGAGTCGGGAATACTATTGGCCGCAAACGAGGAAGTATGTTGACCAATACGTTCGGAACTGCGAAGTATGCACTCGAAGCAAAACAACCAGGAATGCGCCATACGGGGTACTACGACCTATGCCCATCCCAGATGGACCATGGACAGATGTTTCTATGGACTTCGTCACAGACCTTCCGGAGAGGGGGGGATGCAACGCGATTCTGATGGTAGTCGATCGGTTAACAAAAATGAGACATATTATACCAACCACCAAGGAGGTCGATGCTCAGAAACGGCCAAACTTTATTTGGAATACGTTTGGAAACTGCACTGACTACCAGAAACGATAGTGTCAGATCGGGGAACCCAATTCACCGCTGAATTCTGGCAAGCCTTATGCGATCGCTTAGAGATTTCACCCCGGTACTCGATAGCCTTCCATCCACAAACTGACGGTCAAACGGAACGGTTCAACGCAGTTATGGAACAGTACCTTCGGAGCTATGTTTCCTACCAACAAGATGACTGACTACCCATGTTACCGATGGCGGAGTTTGCAGCCAACAACCATTCCTCGGAAACCACCCGTCTCACCATTCTTCGCCAATACCAGAAGACACCCCCGAATGACCTTTGGCCCCCTACAACATGGGAAGACCACGGCGGAAGATCAGGCGAATGGAATCGCAAGGGATATGAAAGCCATCTTCGAATTCTTAAAGGACGAAATGTTTCGGGCGCAGAAGATAGCGGAGGACAATGCTAATAGCAACCGGTTACCCGCACCTCGGTATACTCTAGGGGATAAGGTGTTCCTCGCAACACGGAACATTAATACCAAACGGCCCTCGAAGAAACTTGACTGGAAACGGATCGGACCTTACTCTATCAAAAGAATCGTCAGCCCCTATGCGTACGAACTTAGCCTACCACGTACCATGAAGATTCATCCTGTCTTCCATGTTTCGTTACTATCCCCAGCCGCAAGTGATCCTGTGCCAGGGCACCAGCAACTGCCTCCACCCCCAGTGGAGATTGAAGGACAGGGGGAATGGGAAGTTGAAGGAATCTTGGATTCTAGGAAGCGACGAGGTCGGTTGGAGTACTTAGTTCGATATGCCGGATACCCCGAACCTTACTGGCAACCACCGAATGACCTCGAACACTCGCCTAACTTGGTTGAAGCATTTCATAAGCGATATCCAAACAAGCCTAAGCCTACCAGGAGTTAGGCCTCGGAGGGGGACGTGATCTGTTATGGCGTCGTGACAGGTAATCGAATAATGTGTTGTGGCGTGAAGAGAAGTGTGGTGGCAACGGTCGGAGGATGAGTCATATGGGTTTCTACGTGTTTCCATTAGGTTCGGTTATGAGTCAGACTCGGACAGGAGTTATTCGGTTATATAAAGGGTCCTGTCTGCAATTTACGTCTTGTTTCTCTTCCTTTCCTTTTCCCTTCACGCAACCTCTTGTATTTAAGGAATATTATTAGTTTATTCCTCCATAGTCCAACGTCTACGATCTCTTGGTCCGGTCGGCCAAGAGTGTTCCAAGATACTTCGCTTGCTTAGGGTCTACCCCTAAGCCTCCTGTTTAGATTGAGTTCCTTGGACCTCTACGTCTTTGTGTACGGACCCCACGTAACATTTGACTCCTCCCGAGCAGGACTTGCACAGGTGGTTATCAGTTGTGTGGTCCTCTGCGCAGTGTCCGCATCGGCCTGTTTCGTGTGAGCAACGTTCCTGTCGGTGTCCGTATTCAAGGCAGTTTCTACATTGTGTGTCTTCTCGAATGTTGAGGTATGGTTCAAGGGTGCAACGGCGTTCGAAGAGGAGAAGGAACTGAAGCCCTAGGGTTTGGATGGTGAAGGAGCCTGGTAGCGCAATGATCATTGAAGAATGTTCTTTGCCTGCTCTCTTTTCCGGTTTAGTTATCCATCGTGGAATTTGGGCGAGTTCGAATTTGTCTCCGTAGTTATTTCTAATTTCGGAGGCGACTGGTTGTGCTGCGTCGATGTTACGTGGGGTCCGAAAACAAAGACGTAAGGATCCAAGGAACACAATCTAAACAGGAGGCCTTGGGGTAGACCCTAAGCAAGCAAAGTATCTTGAAACACTCTTGGCCGATCGGACCAAGAGATCGTAGACGTTGGACTATGGAGGAATAAAACCAATAATATTCCTTAAATACAAGAGGTTGCGTGAAGAGAAAAGGAAAGGAAGAGAAACAAGACGTAGAGTGCAGACAGGACCCTTTATATAACCGAATAACCCCTGTCCGAGTCTGACTCATAACCGAACCTAATGGAAACACCTTGAAACCCATATGACTCATCCTCCGACCGTTGCCACCACACTTCTCTTCACGCCACAACACATTATTCTAATACCCGTTACGATGCCATAACAGTCGAGTCCATCCCCTATCGTTGTCGGGATGCCGTGTAGAAGGAATTTGTACCATTTTGAGTTGGCCTTGATATCAATCACGTAGATTCTCATTGCGGTGAGCGCGTCTTTGATTTCGTGCTTGTATGCAAGCACTGTTTCGGCGGAGATGTCGAACTTGGTTTCTAGGACTATATTGTGGTTCAAGGTCTTTCGTGCCGCGATGAAGTGGCATTTGGCGTCTGGGATCCCGGCGTTGATTCTTGTTCGGATTTCCGAGGGGGTTTGGTTGCATGGGGCCTGGACAGAGGGGGCGTTGCATTCTACGATGACTTCTCTGTTGGTCTTGGAGAATTCAGGTTTGAAGAGTAGGTCTGGTTTCTTAGCAGCCTTCTTCCTTCGTACCACTTGGAATGTTTCTTGGTTCGGGTTGTTTGCCCGAGCCACATTAGCAAAGGATCGGGGGAGTTGTTGCTGTGCTTGTTGTTGTTGTGGTTGTTGTTGTGGTTGTTGTTGTGATTGTTGTGGCTGTTGTGGTTGTTGTGGTTGGGGCGGTTGTTGCTGTAACGTCTGCACCGTTCGGGCACGACCGGGACGGACCGGGGCTGGGAGGGCAGGAGGTGGGGGGGGGTCGGGTTGGGTCTGCTGAGAAGGAGGGTTTGTGTTTCCTCGAAATGTTTGGTGGCCTGTTTTGTGAGTGAGGCTTGATCCTCCTCCACTTTCTTGATAAGGGGGTAGATGGTTTGGACAAGTCCCTCTCGCATTAATTTGATGGTCTTGTCCTGCTTGCTGGACTGGTCGATGAGGTATTTTGTATGCTGGGTGATACCCTTGACATATTGTGCGAGATCTCGTAGTTCTTTGAGAACCGTCTCTTGCTCGGATTGCAATGGTTTGATGTGGACCATTATGGCATGTCTGATGGCCCATGTAGTGTAGTTCATGTCCATTCTGTTGTGCATGTCCCTTGGGACGATGCTGGGTTCGAGGTAGTCGATCCTGGGGAGATAGGGTTTCGAGTAGTCCTCATCGGTCGCATATACGGAGAGGGGTTCTTCTAGGTTTTCGTCCAGATTTCCTGGATTTAGATCTTAGGACTGGGTTGAGTCGAAGCGGGAGGGGGCGGGCGTGCCCGGAGGAGGCGTCGACGTGAAATAGCTAGAGAGGGACGCCTGGAAACCTATCCCAGGCGCATTTCTGTCCGGTGTTGGGGTGTTAGGATCACCTCTTTTTTTCCCTTTATCCATGAAGTTTAGACCGGCGGGTCTGCCGTCGTGATCCATTATTTAGTGATGTTTTCTTAGTGTTTTCTTTCGCTTAAAAACAACAACAACGCGACCGTGCGGCCGAAGAGTAAAATGGCTCCGCCTAGTATAATATACTAAGGCAAACCGTAACGCGAGAATAAAAGTCAAAGAAATAGAGTATCCGATCGTAATAGTTGTTCGTAGCGAGTTTATATCAAAACAGAATGAAGACGTTGCGTAAGGAAAGAAGAAGAGAAGAGAAAACATAGACGAAGCGAGGGAGAGCCCTAATATATATCCAAAGAAATCCTACGATGACTAATCCCAAATGACTCATACCACGCGACCGAACATAATTCCCATAACCGATCCCGATCCTTTCCTTCCGGAATCCTAACCCGAAGCGCCTAGCGCTGACTGTATCCTCCGAGCACCTTCCTGACCTATCTACCCTATCCGACACGATCCCGATCCTTCACCTAACGACTCGATTCCGCAACGTTCTCGACGGCATAGCAGGTGGGGGCGGTCGGGCCGTTATATTTTCTGACGGTTGGGAACGGGGGCGCGGCATATTGAATGGACCAGAGAAAGAAAAACCAAGATCAGAAGAATTAGAAGGACCAGAAGCAGAAACCGAAGAGGAAAAACCAGAAGAAACCGAAGAAATACCAGAACCAGAAGCAGAAGAGGACGGAGTAGTAGGGGCCCCATACATTACCGGAGGTTGATAAGCCTCGGTGGTAGCAGCAGCGCGGAACGGGCGAGTATTAGGACGGCGGTTGGGGCACTCGGTAGCGAAATGTCCCGCCTGGCCACAGTACATACACAACCCTTGGGCCATGCGACGGGAGAGTTCAGCGGGGGACAGAGGACCATGAGGAGTGCGAGGGTGGAGGTTAGAGAGATCCATGGGCACCGCACCCCCAGGTGAATGGGACGGGTGTGAGGAGGTTGTCGGGACAGAGGCAGGAGCAGGAGCGGAGGATCTTTGAGGGGCAGGAGCGGAGGCAGGGGCAGGAGCAACATAGGAACGGAGGCGGGCATCTCTAATGCGTCGGTCTAACTCCTACAAGAGTCAGACGTATTCAATTAGTAGGTCGGGGGTGCGATGATGCATCATGGTGTTGCGCAGATCGTTGGAGAGGCCACGGGTGAGTGCGTGTTTCTGAGCCTGTTCGTTCCAGGCAACATCGGCAGCAAGGCGCTGGAAATTGGCAAAGTACGCAGAGAAATCCTGGGATCCTTGGGTCAGTCGTTCTAGTTCTCGTTCGGCGGTGGCAATGCGATTGGGGTCACCAAAGGCAGTATCAAGGAGGGTGATCAGGGCTTCGATGTCAGGTAGGTTGATAGTTGCACCATTAACCAAGGGCATGACCTGGCCGAGGGCCCGTCCGGTTAGCAGGTTGATGGCGTAAACTAGTTGTTGAATACAATAGATAATAATGAATATTAATTAAAACTGCTTTTCGAAATTCTCTACAAATCAGGTTTAGTCTTGTTACATCCTCCCATTTGTTATTCCCGGGTATACATTTATCAGATTTAATAAAAAAAATAAAAGAAAATCAATAAATAAGGTAATAATATCATTAATAATAATGAAATAATAGCTAAAATATGTGCCAACCTCCATTAGGAAATTAATTACAAAAGTAGTTTAGTTATGTTGCACCCCCATACAACTTTCCTGGCCACATAATTTTAGTACGTTTAAAGAAACCTCCACGCAAGTTCGCTGAAAGTTTTAAAACCTAACCCTGGGCACAACTCTATTACAAGTTAACTTGATTTTCCCCAACACGGGACGGTGAACAAACCAAGTCCCGAGTTGGCAGCCGTAAGTAGCTACATGTTTGTTGTTACCAGCTTTTTAAGTCCCTCTACGATTGCTCCAAGACTAAAAAAACCGAACGGTAAGGTTGATGTCTGCGAAAGGTAATCGGAAAATGTGGTATTGAGAGGCCCAACGGTTATTACGCCACTCTGTGCTCTCCCCCCCCTACCGCCCTAGCTATCTGATACATTATAAAATCAATTTATGTTCCTAGTATGCCCCATTCGACCGCTCTACAACCATACTAACAGAAAACTAGATCAAGGCCGGTCCTACTTCACAACCCGGCCATCCCCCCCATAAGTCAGGCCTCCAGCCTGATATCAACACCGAAGGGTCCCAAGAAAACAGCAAAACAACCGGGGCAAATCTGTTTTATATTCGCGCATCTACGTAACCCTGCCACTGCTGCTACTACCGGATATCCGGACCCTGCCACTACCGGGCGCGGCCCTCCCCGCCATCACCGCGCGAATCATTGAGGGTATTGCCGTATTTATTGAGATTTCGTAGGTTAATGAGGCGCGTTTGATGACTATAACACCTGCGCGAGCGTTCTGTTTTATTTCGTCGACCCCAAGCTCACCCGTGCGCTGAAAAGGAGCCCGATCCCCCCAACTTGCACTACAGCGTACCTCGCCCACAACCCCCAAACCCCCGATCCTGTCCCCACACAACCCCCCCCCCCCCCACCCCATTACCTTTCCATTCCCCGCCCCCCCCCCTCCACTCCCAACCCGCCCTCGCCGTCTCCCCGCCGCCCATCGCACCCTACCCAACCACTACCAATCGACCACCCACTCCCCCCCCTCCAACCCCCCACCCTCCACCCACCCCTCCTCCATCTCCACATACGCCGTCCTCCCCCCACCCCCAACACACCCCACCACGCCCACCACCTCGCCCACCCTCACCACCTCTCTCGAAAACGTCACATCGCACCTCTGCTCCCCGCTCCACTCCCCCAGATACGCCTTCTTGCCCACGACGCTCGCCGCGTCCCGCGCCAAGCCCCCACCGCCGTCGTCGTCCACAGCCGGGAAGAGCGATGTCGTGAACGTGTGTGTGTCGGCGTAGCCGAGCCATACGGGCGTGGGCGAGGACGCAACGTCCAGGAGGATGAAGATCTGGAGGGGGGCGATGCGTAGTGGTTGGGCGGGGGAGGTGAGGTCGTCGCAGGAGACTGGAAGAGGGGGGGGGGAGGGGTGTTAGTGGTACGTAGGCTGTGGAGGGGGGTGAGAAGGATTTACCGATTGTGACGGGCTTTTTGAGGCGCCAGACGCAGGTTTGGGAAGCGAGTTCGGGGGGAGGCGGCGGTGGCATGGTGAGTGATGGGAGGTGGGGTGATGGGAGGTGGTGATATATTGTTGTTGCTTGTGTTGGTTTCTGCAGGAAGAAGCTGAGGCTGCAGCTCGAGTAAAGCTTTCGCCAAGGCATTGATGGTGTTTTCTTGGCAGACACATCCAGACGAAAAAAAGGTTCATGGGTCATCACTCGCTCACATGTCATGCGATTCCAGTCATCATTATCATTACCCCCCCTCCCTCCCCCATGCAAAAGTAATAATCTAATAAGAGAGAAAAAGACACCAAGAATCTAGATAGCCGACCCACCATATGTCTCGAACCGCAAACAGCACGTCAAAGCCCCGCAGAGCACCCACAGCCCCGCACTCACATATATCGGCACTGTTGTGAACCCTGTGTTTGCCGAGATAAGCCTGTTATAGACCCATCGTGTCAGCATCAAAATTTAAGTTGCCAAATGAAGGGGGAAACCTACGGCGCAAACATCCCCATGATTCTCACGAGGCACGACGCGATGCCATTCCCCGTGCCTCGATGCGGCGCCGGAAACGATTCAGCGGTGTATGTGTACAATACTCTTTTAACAGATTTAGCGCACATCCCCGTCCCACCACACACAACTAGATTACTCAAACTCACGCATAGCTAAAGTTGCCCAAGATGGCGACTGCGCACTGAAACCCCAGGTCCGCCGCCTCGCTGGCAGCCATGGTGTATAGGAACAGAAACACGCCCGAAACCGTGAAGGCCAGCGCCATCGCCCACCTTCGGCCTAAGCGCGTCTCGATGAGGTAGCCTGCAAGGAACGGGCCTGCGAGGCCGACGATGGAGACGATCAAGTAGTTTTTGTAGATGTCATTTTGGGTGCTTGTTGTCTAGAAGTCCGTCAGTTGTACCCGTGGATGTGAGGGGAGCACCAGCGACGAGCGCAGGGGCGGCCTACCGTAAATCGTGCAGCGAGATAGCTGGGCAAGAAGCTAAAATACAATGGCTAAACCAAAACCTGTCAGCACCCCGCCCGCAACGCAAGCCAAACAAGAACCAAATCGCGGGTGTGTGGGCGTCCTCACAAAGCTGATGCCAACCGCAGCCCAGATGGTCCACAAAACAGTACAGTGAAAACCCATCCCCCGCGTGGAGAAGAGCGCCCTGATATGCTGCCCCCGATAGTCCTTCACCGACGCCACCACCACGCCCAGCACACTCTTTTTCTTCTTTTCGGCTTCCCCAGCGCTGGCTATCCCCATGCGTCTGTCCACCGCTTCAAGGTCTGCAAGCGCCAGAGGCGAGACCTTTCCGTTCTTCCGCGCAACGTAGTCCACCGCCGCTACGGCCCCTGCGTCGTCTCCCACGGCGAGTAGATACCGCGGCGACTCCGGGATGCCAAATACCGCAATACGCACCACCGCGAACAGCAGCACGAGCCCACCGAGCGTGATCAACATGTACCGCCTACACAAGAGACACCCGCATCAGCAAACCACACACGCACACCAAATAAGCCCGACCACAGACACCACGCGCACATACCATCCCAAATTGTCCTCCCGCCTACACCCACCCTCCTCTCCCGCCGCACACGAGAAGCGCAGAAGCAGCGGCCACCCGGCCACCGCAGCCACAATCTGCCCAACGGACCACATGGCCGACAGCAGCGTCAGCAGCCACTGCTGCCCCGGCGGCACAAACTCCAGGAAGATGAGCAGGTCCACGGGCACGCCGCCGCCCGCGCCCACCCCCGCTAGCGCCCACAGCGCGCAGCACGTCTCGAAGTTTGGCGATGCGGCGGCCGCGCAGCAGAAGATGCCCGAGATGAACAATGTTATGTTGAAGGCCGGGCTAGGCAGTCGTAGCTAGCAGTTTTAGAACAATCCACGGGTAAGGGGGGTTGGGTACGATCAGCCTCACCGTCGCCCAATGATGTCGCAATTGACGCCCCAGATTGTGGCTCCGATGGTGAGCCCGACATAGAAGCTACGAGAAGGCGTTAGTGGCTATCTTTGTTATAACTATGGCTTATGACTAGGTGGGGGGTGGGGGCATACGCTACGACGAGATAGCTAACGCGGGCCGGTTCGAACTCAAGAGCCACGGGCGTCAGTGATAGCGACAGCCCTTGTATCAGCATATTGTCTGTCGCCCACCTACATTGAATTGAAGTTAACAAATCGTAGACCAACCAAACCAATGTTTACGCGGAGAGTTAAAGACGTACCCAAAGCCGGTGACGAGTAACAGCTGCCATTGATACCGCCCCATGCCCATGTCCGAGAACGCCTTGCTGACCAGGTCTGACTTGAGACGGTAGGCATCGCTTACAGTTCTGTCGCGACCGCCCCCCGCCGCCGCAACATATGGCTCTTGTGTTGTTGTTGTTGTTGTTGTTGATGGGGCATTGCTGCTACTACTCACGTTGGTGGATGTCTGGGCTGGTTTTTCCGCCATTGTGGAGGTCCAGGAGGAGTGAGTATAGCGTACTCGGATTGAATGGGGCGTGGCATACTTCTTATGAAATCGCTGAACCCGGAGAGAGAAGGAATCGAAGGGTGCAGAAGAAAAAAATACACCCAAGGAGCTCTCCACGAGCGGCGGGACCTCAGATAAGGGTACACTCCCGGCGGATTACCTACCAGCAATTCATGTGGGGGGTTTCAGTTCGGACCTGCGTTGCTTCTTTCGAATGGGGCAGGTAGACAGATGTGCTGATAGGATCTACTTTACTCCGGCCACGGAGATCTACCCAGGATGCGCGCCTAGGTTCACGATTTCGGTGATGATACGACCAGAGATCCACTGGCTGCTCCGATCCACCTCTGTTGCCAGCCGGATCGACCCTCGAATCAACTGCTGTGCACCTACATACATGTACCTACTCCATGTACTCTACTCCATCCATGTGCCACCCACAACCAAAGATGGAAGAACAAGACAAACAAGACCTTCATCAACTGGGCAGCCACATACATGTACTCTGGTAGATGGATCATAGACGGCAGGCAGTCAACGATCAGCTGCTCCGAAAGAGCTCCCATGAATCCTCACAGGCTCAATCCCAGTGTAGCTCTAGCCACAAGTAACGAGGCTGGAGGCGAGCGACCGAGACCAGAACGGCAGGGTGAAGCTTGGGTCCCCCGGGCATATGCCCATGCTAACTGAAATGGGCGCTTGTTTAGTAGCCTTCACTAGCCTGGGGTGGAATAGTAACAATGACTAATAATAATGACCCTTGGCGCCAGTTGAATTATTAGAGCCATGGCCAATCACAAGGTAGAACCCAAGTGTTCTGGACTCCATGTGAAGCCACTACCCAAAAGTGTTCGTGAAAGGGCCAATTACCACCCAAACTAAGTGGAACCAGGTTCTCAATATAGAACCACAACAAAATTAATTACACTGATGAACACACGTAAAAAGATTTAATTCTCATAAGAAGTCTTCTGAAGATTTTCGGATTTTTAAAAAGAAGTGGTTGAGGTGTAACAAGGTGCTGTAGTGGAGAACCCCGTTACTAGGTAGATCTTGTGCGGGAATTCACGGCTCACCTACATACTTTCGGGCTTTCACGGAAACGTTTCGGTAGGCGCTGTATATACCGTCCAATATATGGTGCGCCCACTCTTGAAGGTAACCGAAAGTTGCGCAAAGTCGATGGCTAATAACCTTTCAACGAAAAAAGTTAAAAGAAAAGGTGTAATGATAGAACTCTAGTACTAGTGATGACGTTTAGTTTTGTCATTGCAGATTTTCGATATCTCTCTGGGTTGTAAAGTTATTAGAGGTTGAAATTGCCAAGACTGAGCAAAGCGGAACAGTATTATACCCATTTATACCCCTCAAAAGTGAATTGCCCTCTCATTGGCCTTGAATTTCACCTTGCAGCTACGATTGTTCCACTTCCAGATACCGCCGTGTCACCTTTAAGAGTGTGCGCATATAAAGATCGTACTTGGTGTTATTGGAACCTGTCCTCTCACATAATGAATTTCCTGAGGTATAGGTTTGCTCGTTACTAATCATTGGCGCAGACTTGTCGTTCATCCATGCGGGTTTTAAACCGTATATAGCAAGTCTTGGGTCCACAAATTGTTAGCTATAGACGAGTGTTTTGGTTTTGGGGGGAAACAACCAGTACTCCACCTCATCCCCCTTGAATGTCCTAATGCAATCAATATCAAAGACACTTCTCCCGCTTCCTGAAACCTAAGTTAGGCTACGGTTGCCAAAGTGGCCATTCAAGCAGGTAGAAAAGAGAAGAAAAACCTAGTCATTTGATACAACATGTCTACAGACATCTGAAGTAGAATGTTTTGAAACGCATACTCAAAAGGTGTTCCATCTTAGTCCTCAGCGCTCTAATCAAACAGCTATCCTCTCTATATCTTTTTTTCATGCCCCACCAGTGTACGGAATCATAGGCCCCAGTCCAACTAGCCTCCTGGGCCTCAAATTAACCTCTTTACCTCCATCCCGATAGCGAATGCCTGCTCGCAGTCAAAACCGGTTGCTCTGTGCACCAGTGACCGACTTTAAACCTCTGCCAATACTTCCCGGTGTGAGAGAAGTTTGTAGGCGGCGCGCCATACTGAGAAATATTGCGAGTGATAGATGTTGGTGTTGGAAGTCGTTCTGCAGCGACGGCGATGATGTATATGTCTGATCAATTAACCGTTTAATTCTAAGTTCGCTAGTCAATTAGCCTCAGTTCCCCTGTAGTCGACCACATAGACTGGATGAAGCTGTACGTACTGCTACTCATCAAAAAGTGTTCGTGATTCGGATTCAATGTGACATGTCCGGCTCAAGTCAGGAATCAAAGTGCCCATTGAAATGTTCAAAGCCTGAGGGACAAAAAAGGGGGATAGACGGGATAAACGAGTTTGGGTTTGTGTGGTCCATTTCGTTTTTGCTTTGGTTTGTGCTTTGCTTTTCTTTGGTTTGCGTTCGTCCGAGTTTAAGGTCTGAATCTAGTACTGGTACGTGTCCGAGGCGGTAGATGAGAACGGGCAGTTCAGGGGCAGTGCGATATTACCATAGACTACGGTCTGCATGTAATCAATGAACTAAACAAAAAAGAAAGAAAAAAAATGCTCAAAACCTCAACACAGCAACAGCTGTACAGTCAATGGTGGCCAAAGCCAATATTAGACATTCATGGTATTTTTGTTCTCTGTCACTCACTAGATGCAATTATATAGATACATTTTAGTTCCTTAATTCGGCCGTAAAATCTGGTAAGCCACATCACGCACTGACCAACTTTGATGTGAATCACGAACACTTTTGATGAGTGGCTGTACGTGTGCGTATGTAACCAGGACCGACCCTCCGCCACGCTTCATCATAAGCTACCTGAACCGAGCGCACAACCCTACATGATCTCCCATTAGTGTCTTCTTGGGCTCAGAGCTAGAAGGAAGGGTAGCGATACTCTTGGATTTCAGGCCTGGAAGCTTTCCTTGGATTATATGCTTCATGAGAAGGTACAAACCACAAACTCCCTCAGCTCTTATGGTCTATTGCAGTAGTAGCATTAGATGACAGATTGTCCGCGTAATAGCCAAGAGCCAGTAAGGGCAAGACGTGGTCAGGTCGGGAAAGGGCAGAGCGAAGAGGCTTCGTAGCTGAATCGTGCCAGGATTGGTTAGTAAGGATAATTAATATAAGAGGGGGGAGGTCTCTCCTCCTCTCGGAGGTATCATCAATAGAAGTAATATCATCAATCATTCATGATGGTATCACTTCATCTATGTTCTAGCTTCTAAGCATTAGAGAAACATAGGTTTACGCCATATATTATGGCACCGGATAATATGATATCCAGAAAGCAATCTCGCCATATGACCGTCTGCGGACGGCGGACCCCCCACAACTACGCCAGCGTCCATTATTGAGATAGATAAGTACTTGAACTACTGGTAAACTCAAAGGTGGCTCATTTGTCAGTGGCTGAAAGCGTATGTACCTGAATATATATATATCTAGTTTTTAGGCGTCTTCCTAATGGTCTTTTCTGAATCTGAACGAAATCGTCTTGATTGAAGCCGTCATAGAGCTAATTTTACTGGTTAAAAGGTTTAAAATTGTACTTGATTGGTTCTATTTGTAAGTAATGCCTTGGGATGCGCCAGCCATACTGTAGAGATCTCGTGCAGTACCAATTCTGCTAAAAACACGACCCCGTTATAAAGGGACAGGTCCCAAATTCAATAAGACACATACTAGAAATGTGTATGGATTCCAATATTTATCAATCTGACGGTAGGTTCCTAGATATTACGTTAGCCTTATACGCTCTTTGAGTTTGCCAGTCGATCACTAGTGGTGCGCTTTAATCATACCTCTGCTCCCACATCTCTAAGCAGGTGCAACCCATTACCACACCGTCGAAAGACCCAACACAGAAGGCTTTCAAAGAGTCTATTCTGTATCCTTGACTCATCTCATGAGCCTGCACTCAAAATTATGTTCAAGATCTAATGGGAATTCAAGGGAGCACGATCTCAACCCTCTTGAACACCCACCGAACTTTATTGTGAGAACATATTGAGTCACCATCAACGGTATGAATCCCGATCTCATAAACATACTAGTTGGAATATTAACGAGGTTCTGTGAATAATGAGTGAGAAGATAAAAGTAAAGGTATTTATAAACTGATTAGGTCGCGGTACACCAGGCACCTAGCTATGTAACGTTAGCGGACATATATCTATTATCTCTCATAGGTCAGTAGAGTGAGAGTACTGAGATTAAGTAACTACATATACATTTATCTCCCTCCCCCCGGCCCCGGCCTCGGAAACCAGATCAGATTCCCTATATCAGGTTCACCGAACTGAGCCTCGAGTGAGAGCCTATGACTAAAACAAAGAAGGAATCTTGGCATTCTTTTCTCGTCGCTCGTGAACTTGAGCTATGCATATGGGCTCTTCGGGGGCATAATAAGAACTCCGCTGTAGCATACCACGTTACGTAGGTAGTGATATTTTGATTAACTCCGCTTTAGCCCTAATTTCTAGTTGTTGATATAACACTCGAGCTCTGATTCCCATTAATTATGTACGGTGTTGATGAATCACTAATGGATAATGTATATATTGATGCCATGATATAACATAATATAATTACATGTATATACATGTAGTTACATATATATAGACGCCGTTGCGTGATACGAAATATGTTATATTCTACTATAGTCTTGATACATGGAGAGTGGTACATGGTACGCACATCTGTGATTGCTACTGTATCGGCCGAAACCAACGGCCTTGAGGTATATACATGGATGTATATGTACTTTCGGTGAAGTATGATCATAATAAATGCATGTAGTTAAGAAGCCATGAGCCGTCTTGTCGCAGGGTTCAGCTGATCAGGGTTATGCAGAAGGAAAAGGTTAAAATAGATTTCCACGTAGATCTACAATGGTATATTGGATCCGCAAGACGCCATACTCCCTGAATATTAATCTATGCTGGCATGACGTGACGCGGGACATCTAAAGCTAGATCTCTAGATCAGCTATAGCTACACACATACATGTATTGTATGTGACCAAGTGGTTGTGCAACACGGGTAGGGTAACCGAAATCTAGCTCCCGTCTTGCATGGGTTATCACTCGATGCATGAAGCTAGACAGACGCTGAAGATCCGGACATCCCGAGATCGCCAAAGTAGAGATTGGAAGGAAAAGATCTCCCGCAAGATGCTTGTCCCGTCCCGGTTCAATATATGTTCATGCTGTAGGCTTGAAGCGGCCTCTGAGAGATATTTACTAATTGATTTTGCAAAGGGACTAGTGACGCTAGCAGCTTGTATAGATATAAATATACGTATTCCATGTAGTTGACTAATCCACAACAGCACATACGATATCACCATTATCCGGAAAGTATGAGATAAAGCATTTACCGTGTTATCAGATCACCCTGGCAAACTTTGAAATTCTCGAATGAAATAGGTGCATACATGTAGGGTCCTATACCGCGATGATTGTGATATCACAAAGTTTAGATGAGTGATCGCTTTTGAGCCGTGTCTTCGCGGACTTGATGAGGCCCAATAGTACTAGCTTAAGCAAGCTATAACCCATCCAATCAAGCAAGAGTCGATCAGGTCTCGAATACGCCCGGTATCGTGGAAGGGCAACATCGGGGAGGCGATCCTCTCCCACCCTTTCCAGGCTATGGGTCCGTACCTCGATCTCATAGCGAAGAGGGCCGACCTGGGTGAAAGTACATCACAGTTGCTTGCCAGTGCACCTAAATCTTGTCCCGAACGCTCGGGTCACGCTACAAACACATGTCCTTTTGACACCGGGCATCTGGCTGTGGGGCTGACCCGACAATGGTAGCTGGGATATCTTCGAAAATCGGGTGCTGAGCCCGTAGGTACATATCTACTGGCATGTCTGGGCGGTACGGTTGAGCATACAATATAGGCAATATATCTCCGATTGTATTATATTGTCGTTGAATCTTGACCCTAAATAATGATTCGAGTTAAGCAAAGACATCGGCATCGAGTTGCCTTTTCCTTGTTACTCCGGCTTGCGTACATTTTCTCAGAAGACTCATCCGAGAGTTTCATACTGTAATATTATTGTTGGCCACACTTTGTTATGAGTTGGATGAAGAGAAACTATGCTCCCCATATTTGAAAAATACAAATAGTGGCCTGATAATAGGTTGACAACATTCATTAACTGTATACGGTTAGCGAATGGGATACGCAAGCATTGGTCGCTAGGTGAGGGAGGCTCCGAAGCGCACGTCCTCTTTTCCGGTTTTTTTTGTCCTCTTTTCCGTGAGTTGTAGTGGCGAGAGAATGCCAATGCCAACGTGCCCAATGACTTTCTTATCTTGAGCCTGCGGTATTTTGTGATTGATGTAGCTTGATCGGGGTTTCGGCACTCCTTTTTCCAGACTGTCAGATTTTGTAGGTACATTACATCTCACTCTCATGTTCACCCTGTCACGAAACTCACATTCAAGAATTTTAGATCTTGATCAGGTATTCGGACCCGGACCCAAACAAGAACGAGAAGGTTTAACCACTCAATTTCAAGCTTTTGGTATGTGGTGGCGCCGTACAAGCCGTCTTCTCACACAAGCTTTAACCTCTTAGATTATACATATAAGTTCTTATTCTGCACCTATAGCTAGTATGTACCCGCAATTAAATACCTAGTTTCGGACATGGTGAGCAAAAAGAGATATAAGGACTAGTCAGCTACACGAGTGTGTTTGGCCCTACATATAGTGACCCGACTGATAGAGAAGATGATCCATGAACCATATTCATCATGGCCACAACGTAAACACACAAGACATGTATGAATACGGCCGGTAGCCATGTATTCTCCCGCCCAAACCAATGTTTCGGCTGTAACTTAGCGCTAGAGAACTTCAGAAGCGTTGGTGAAGCCCAGCCTACCGTAATATAAAGTGTTGGGTAGGACACAGTTATATCTATTGATTGTGATATATTGTTAGCTACAGTGCAAGTTCATCGAGAGTAGACGCCTTCCCTGGCTGCTCGGACACCCCCTCTACTCGGACAGTTAGCGTAGAAAAAAAAAGATCAACGTTTTTAGTAGCTTCAGTACCACTTTTCAACCAATCATGATTGACTTTCCGAGTAGAGGGGGTGTCCGAGAGCCAGGGAAGACGTCTATATTCATACGTACATGTATCCATGATTCAGCTTGTATATATAGGGCTGTAGCTCGAAACGTACTCGCATATCAAATATGTATCTGCGCAGCCGTCAAAACACACGCAGAATCCTGAGAGCTTTCCCATCTCCCTTGAAATCATGCATCTTCTATCTAGGCACCTGTAAGACTCTACAGGTCGCGTTTAGGCCATATCTACATACAAAGAACAAATCCTGAAGGTGAAATGTGTCTAAAAAGGTCCTTTTACTGCACCTCTACGAATGTCTCAATTAGGCCAAGAATCTGGAGCATGAATCTCCCTTGTCAGAACTATACTATACTTGGTCGTTGATATTTTGGTATAAGTACGGGACCTTTTATAAGTTGTTGAAAACCTCGATTTTTGGTGTGTTTTGCTGGTTGGGCAGATACATACATGTAGTTGACAAGTGAGTACAGTCCCTACCCAGATGTCTTCGTGATTCCGGTGGCTCGGCGGCAACCTCAAACCGCACGAATTTACTCACGAATGATATGAGAGATTTTGGAGATCAATGCCTGATAGAGTTGCTACAGTAATTGCAGCGGGCGGGTGGCAAACTAAATATTAAGATACATGTATTTAATTAATTCATTGAGTACCTATTGATCGTTGATCATTGAATGCCGAGCGTCGACGAGCGTTCGTTGCCATTGCGCGCCGTACCACCCGAATCACGAAGACATCTGGGTAGGGACTGTACATACAGTCGGGGTACAGAAGTTTTGGTAATTTTTGGTTGCCGTTGCAACACAAAATTTGTATGGGGACACCATACAAAACCAGAAACACCCAAATCATCACTATCAAAATTAGAGGGCACACGCCTGAAGAAGGGACACAAAATTCTAGAATTCTCTAAGCCCCATCTTGAGATAATTTCTAACTGCTCTTGCAGGGTTATAATTTTTTTGGTGAGGTTGGGTGGTTGTTTCTGGCAGCCCAACATGGCTACTTCCGCTGTAAAAAGGGTATATTACCAAAACATCTATCCTACAGACACTCACGGGGTGAAGGCGGATCCTATCCAATGGCGGTCAGGGATTTGAGGCCAATAGCAGAGTTAAGTTTGGGACGCCAAGAGTAAATTACTATGGGCACAACCATCAGGCAGGATCCGCCGTCACTAGGCGAGCGACTGTAGTACTATATATATGTGTAGATACACGTATATACACACGGTTAGGTACATGTAAGTGCGCTGTGACACCACCGGTGGCTGGGGAGGCTTGCAAATTACAACAAAGCCACGCCACATGAATCAAGCTCAACTTACAGTCGTTGACCTAGTGACAGTAATTTCCCCCTTGGCGTCCCAAACTTAGCTCTTCTATCTAGCCTCAAATCCCTAGCCTCCATCAGACAGGACCAAGGCGCACGCGCGCATATATCGCACAGCGCTCGGGTCACCATAATCCCTTTACCGATAGAGTGATCCATCTCAAAATAACCAGGATGTGTGTCCGTGTACGATCGGTTTTTCAATAAAACACCTTGAACTAGCAGTGCTCTGATCATTCGGGCTACAGCGCAAAGTTGATATATATACGCGTATTTTTCAGACGCAGGTGAGGCGGTCACTATTCCCAGATCAAAAATCAAAAATCTTCCTATCAGAATGAAGCTGGGTACAGCTGTAAGTATTTAATTGAATATGTACATGCATGTTTTGATGAGAGCATATAACTAACTAGAATTCTTGTAGCCCTTGTTGAAATTTTGAGTTCCTTAATAACATATATATATATACATGTGAATAGTACTTTGATTTATACCAGATATAGCGGAAGGCACTCTCCGAACTCCCAATCGGAGATGAATCTACTCTCACTCTAGACCTAGAGGAAAGCTCACATCCTCGCGACGGTGAAAGCCCTAAACGATACAAAAGTAGAATATTTGTCATATATCGAATCATGATGATCAGTACGGTATCTGATATAGATAAAGAACTACATGTACCCATTAATTATAAGGGCGAGTTTCTCTAACTCTCCTAAGCTCGGGCTGCCCTGTAATTATTTTGTTAAAGGCATGTATACATACATGTATGTACTTGTATGTATGTACTATAGGTTATACATGTAGCTATACACCAAAACCCATAAACGAGTGTACTAAGCTAATCTACTACTTCGCAATTCGGGCTATTCCTTTTTCTCTACTATAATATATATCAAGAATCAATGGGCTTAGGCCGGAGGTGGGTCTTATTTGGACAAATAGCCGGGCGCCATGGTCACGTGGCACTTCCGCAAAGGTTCATCCGAAGTAACGCCGAAGTGTGACCGAACAACCGGCTTCAGGGTGTTTTTAGAATGATAGTGATAACAACAGTGAAAGGTGCAGCGGGGCAATATAATGCGAGCTCTGACGTGAGAAAGCTGTTGGCTATATCGCAATAGGCCAGGAACTGGAGAAGAGAAATTCCGCACAGTATAAGAAGAAGCCGCGGCTTCCAGTCCTGTTAACCGGAAACAAAACCCACGAACCCACAGGCCGACGAGATGTTTTCACGACTACTAACGGCAAATATCTGCAGTGAGCTTCTGAAAAGCGTAAACAAGATGATTATGAGGACAGGAACCAAAGCCTTAGACAATGACCCGCATCGTGCGTGGTGGAAAGAGGCCTCGGTGTATCAGATTTACCCATCGTCTTTCAAGGACTCAAATGGTGACGGATTAGGAGATATCCCGGGTATAATAGAGAAATTAGACTACATGAAAGGCCTTGGGGTTGACGTTGTGTGGCTCTCACCAGGTCAGTAACACAGCTACTGTTCCTTACAATTACTAATACGCCTCTTAATATACGGAACTTATATGCCCCATACATATACTCACAGCGCACAGTTTACAAATCGCCGCAGGTAGACATGGGGTATGATATTTCCGACTATTACGATATCGATGCCCGATATGGGACCGTAAAAGACATAGAGACATTGATCAATGGTTTGCATTGCCGCGGCATGAAGTTAGTTATGGACCTTGTGGTGAACCATACATCGGATCAAGTCGGTTAAAATACAACCATCTTCAAATATGTGTGTCTCTAGTAGAACCTATTCTAATATTGATCGGCCAATAGCATGGCTGGTTCCTTGAATCAAAAGCCTCTAAGAACTCTCCAAAAAGGGATTGGTACATATGGAGACCCGCAAAATATGATACGGAGGGGGCTAGGAGACCTCCGAACAATTGGAGATCGATTTTTGGTGGTATGTAATATCACCACACCCTCATTTATTTACGTTGCCCCAATACTTACATACTTCTATAGGGAGTGCTTGGAGATGGGACGAGCGTACACAAGAATATTACCTCCACCTCTTTTGTCCAGAGCAGCCAGATCTCAACTGGGAGAATCCCACCGTCCGCACTGCCGTATATGATGCTATGTCCTTCTGGCTGAACAAAGGCGTCGATGGTTTTCGTATGGACGTTATCAACCTCATCAGCAAAGTTCCTAGCCTCCCGGATGCACCGGTGACACTACCAGGCGAGCCATGGCAGCCGGGGACGCAATATTATGCAAATGGGCCGCGTATGCACGAATTTTTGCATGAGATGAGAAAGGAGGTATTGGATAAATATGACGCTATGACAGTGGGCGAGATGCCATGGATTAAAACGCCAGAAGAGGTGTTGAAAGCTATCGGGAGAGGTCGGGAAGAGTTGGATATGGTTTTCCAGTTCGATATGTATGGAATATAAAGATCCACGGCTCATCGTATCACGGCTGGGCTAACTGAGTGACAGCGTTGATATGGATCTTGGTGCGTCGGGAAAATTCACAAAGCACGACTGGGATCTAAAGGAGCTAAAGGGTATTGTTAACACATGGCAAACCTTCATGCAAGAACGCGGCGGATGGAATGCACTTTTCTTGGAGAACCACGACCAGCCGCGCTCGATCAGTCGCTTTGTGACCGATAAGCCCGAATTACGAGGGTATGCAGCAAAGATGCTAGCCACATTTTATGCGTTACAAAGAGGGACCCTATACCTGTACCAAGGGCAGGAATTGGGGATGTCTAACCTACCAAAAGATTGGGGAATTACGGAGTATAAAGATGTGGAGACTCTTAATCATTGGAATCAGTATGTTGACCGTATGCTTCATGTGTTGATAATCATGCTAAGCGTGCATGCTTTCTCAAAGGGTTCTCGAAGAGAGAGGCGGCAATAAGGGAAATATGGATGATGTGATGGAAATGATTCAATTTCGAGCTCGTGATAATAGTCGAACTCCTATACAAGTGAGTCAATGTGAATACGTATAGCTCAACTCTTCATGAATAGAACTGACATGTCACTAGTGGGATGATTCCGCCAATGCCGGCTTTACCACCGGAGACCCATGGATGCGGGTCAATGACGACTACAAATCCTGCAACGCAGCTCAGCAAATATCAGATAAAAACAGTGTGTATAACTATTGGCGCTCACTTCTAGAGCTCCGCAAAGGCTACGAGAAACTATTCATATATGGCCATTTTAAGATGCTAACCCTCGATAACCAAATGGTATTCGCATATCAAAGAACTTTCGGGGGTTCAAGGGCTGTAATTGTTTCAAACTTTTCTGTAGAGGCAACTCCCTGGTCAACGGAGGATGAGGGATTAGACCTAAAGACCGCCGAGCGAATTATGGGAAACTACAATGACTCTCAGATCAATGATGGAATTCTACTCCTGAGACCACTGGAATGTGCGGTATTTATCTTTTAAACCATGTGCAGTTTGCAGGACCTTGCGAGATGGTATATTTGCTTCTCCAGTCGGCTCGGGGTCTCCAGGGAGGGTTGAATTATGGCTTTTTCTTTTCTTTTTACGCTTGACGTTTCAGTGGTACGGTTTTCTCTCCTAGATTCATGTAACCATCCGTTATACATTATAACGCAGTACACACCGGTATCATGAGAAATTCAGACGAACATGTGTTTTTGATGGTCATAAAACAGCTATAAATCTTGAACATAGCTCTATAAGGTCCCTTCAAACAGTTTCATTGGGCCTGCATAAAGCTACATGCAGGGTGAAAGTCTATTTCAACCGCAGTTTACAAATAAGTTGCTTTTTTGAACTGGCTTACTTGGCATGGAGGAGCAACATACGCAATCAGAAGCCATCACAGGCAAGCCACCATTAGCCTATTGTCATGAACCCCGCGCTAGAGTTCTGAATCCCATACTTGTGACAGACAAAACAACTAGCCTTGGTAGCGAGAACGGTATGGATTCAGTTCAGTGCCCAGCCAAGTACAGTTTTACTTTGATTCTGCACGAAGGGCGACAACAAAACAGTCTGGGAACGAGACTAGTGTGGATACTATGTGTGTGCGCGCACTCCATTACCAACTGGACGACGCAAGGGAGAAGTTTCTATATTCCCTACCTATTTTAACCAAAACTCATGGTGGTCATGGTGGTCATGATGGTCCAGAACCTTACTCAGAAGGCCTGGATAAGCAGGTGGACACATATATGTACCTACATGTAATGCACCTAACTACATATGTACTACACCCACCAATGCTAAGTAAAGGAGAAAATGAGTACGGCCAGTACATACATGCACTCGCACAGAATTTGTACCTACAACATGTACTCAAACCAAACTTAGGCTAATAATCTCCATGCAGCCATGCAGCCACCTCTGTTTGAAAGATCCCAGCATGGATTAGCTTAAGCTGACTTAACCACGAATGCATTGGCTGCATAGACATAGATCCCCCCTTATGTAACTGTTGCATTTTACCCCGGAATAGATTTGCGCATCCCCCATTGACTCTCATCACTCAAAGAAGCATCTATCTTGCGGGGTAAAGCTGTAAGCCATATCATTACAGGGGTCTCATTACACCTTTTCACTCACTGCCCCTGGTTTTGCCAACAAGAAGATAATTTCCCCGCGTCAAAGAATTCAAAGTCGTCATCGATACTACAGTACTGTACTCTATACGATACAATACCAGTCAGCTTCCTTTCGCCCTCTTGATCCGAAAACAAAAAAAAAAGGTTCTTACTGCTTCCCAAGCTCCTCAAATCATGCAGCCGAGAGGCTCTCGCAATGTAACAGTTCTAAGGCCGGAGCACTAACACTGTTCCCGTTCCCATAGGCATCTGCTGTTGGTGTAGAGGCGAGGCCGATAACTACATACCTTCATTCCCCCCCCCGCCCCCCCCCCCCCCTAGAGCCCCAACAGCATCCGAGACGGTCTTTTGTGGAAAGATATGTCGGCATTTACAATACCCACTACCAATAATCGAGCCTGTGATTGCTGTAATAGACGAAAGGTCAAATGCGATAGGGGGCAGCCTTGTCAAAGCTGCTTTCGGGCAGAATTAGCTTGCACCTACGCCACAGTACCTCGAAAAAGAGGTCCGAAAGGACCCGCGGCGAAGAGAATATACGCAATCAAACAGGACCAACTACAGACAAGGGAGACAGCAGCGAGAGCCACACCAGAGGAGGCGGGCAGGCCGGGGAGCTGCTCGCGTTCTCCAAGCTCTGATGCTGATGAGCAGGTGAATACCACCGATTCACTCCTCCATCAGTTCATCCCATCCGGCTCGAGTGTTGGCGATTTCCAGTTTGATCCAACTTCTCTCTTTACGACGTTTTTACGGTTTGATCATGCACCCGAAATCCACTCAGGGATCTTTGAACCGCATCCAATGCTTGCGCGCTCCTCAATCGACGGATGCTTAGAGTTATTTTTCAAAAACATGTACCCGATCATGCCTATTCTTCATAGAGAATCCTTCGCCGTGAGACTTGCGAACTACCAGTCCGATCCAGAACTGTATGCTCTTGTATGCTCCCTCTGCGCCATGACGATGATCCAGCTATTCACTACTCCCGGCAATCATAGCGACCTACTATCGCCAATCTGCGAAGCACTAATCTCAGAATCAGTGAGAGCAAGGAAATATTGCGACTATATCGGATCAACCTCTACAGAAACTGTCCTAACCTCTTTCTTCCTCTTTTGTTCATACGGGAACCTCGAAAAGAATAACCATGCCTGGTATTATCTCCGGGAATCTATATCTTTTGCGCAATCTATCGGGATGGATGACGAAAAGAGCTATATAAATCTTGACATAGTCGAAGGCCAGCAACATAGGCGCATATTTTGGCTTTTATTCATTACCGAAAGGTGTGTCTTAACCCCACCTTGATTACCTCCTTATTTAATCGTATGATGCTTCTTTTCTCGGTAAATACCCCAAATTAACCCAAACTCCTCACCCCCATAGAGCTTATGCGCTGCAGCGCCACCGGCCCCTCGGCTTGAGGAAAACTATATCCCTCCCTTCGCCCGACGATTCCCGCGTCGATCCAACTCTACTCAACAACTTCATCACCCTTGCAATGCTATTTCAAAATGTTGATCATTCTTTCCTCGATCTGTGGAACGAGGGGGACGATAGTGAGTTTTCGGATAGCATGATTTTCAAACTTCACCAACAGTTACGGTCTACGATACCAGCCGTAACTGATGCAATCAGGATTCAGAAAGCGGATATACTTGTAAGCCAGCAATGGCTACATCTGCTTGTGTGGCAGTTGAGTCTGGTTAAAGGATGTTTGTCTAGTATGGCGCCAGTCGAAACCATGAGGTTACAATTTCCGGTTACAATCGCGAAGAGTGTTTTGGATGTTACATCGCGAGTATCTGTAAATGATTTAGAAGCACACGGCATCGGAATGGTACGTAGGATTGATCTTTCTGGTAAAATAATTAGACCGCGCCATATTAATCTGACTATTTACATGCAAAGTAATAAACGAAGGAAATACAAATGCTGACCTCACGCAGCAGGAGAAGCTATTCGATGTCGGATGCGCTCTCTCGGATGTTATAGTCTGTGTTCCAGACCTTGCTACTATATCAGGGTTCGAAGTGAGCCCTAAAGATTGCCTTCATGAACTAATAGCCACCCTTGCAAATCTTCGTGGAGGTCATTCCCGTTATTTGAATGCATTGATCGTGAAAGCAGATGGCGTCCTGCATCTAAATTCGCCATCGGCTACAACCTTCCAGCCCTATCTAATGGAAACCAATGATGACCAAGAAATTTCTGAGAATGGGAGGTCCAGGACCATCTCACCGTCTGACTCCGATAACCTGACGGAGCTTCTGTATGTATAATGGTTGATCTGTTTACACGGGCAATCTTTTTCCGGCTCTGGAATTCAGGAAGTCTGCATTGAAATACTCACCCTATGGATCCTGGAAATTTGTGTTGCGCCTTTTCTGTTCTTTCAGATTAACGAGGAGGGCATACTCTTTTGGTTTGAATGATGTTTATTGTATCACTATTTTCATAAATTTGTCGTTCAGTAATCTTGATTCTACCGTTGATGAGGGAATACGGTATCGGCAAATGGTATTTCCGGCAGACTGAATGGAGTAGATGTTCCAAGATCTGGGACGGGGATTACAGATTTGTGATCAAAAAGAGAACGGGTGCTACCAGATCTATGCCACCTTCGGGAGTGGTGGGGCACGCCATTTAGAGGTAATACTGACCGAGTGCTATATCTGATACTGTAGAAGAAACTTTGGATAACGCGATGCATTGTGGCGGCATGATCTATCACCAAAAATGCAAAGTTTTGAAATCTATCAATAGAAACATATCTCTCTTAAACAACTCTATCGAGTAGTTTAAACCCATAAAAGGGGAAATTTGTATCCTGAAAGCCCTACTATTGGGTCTTGGGGAATCACCAGCACACACTGGCACTATGTTTTCTTAGTCATCCAGCTCCGAGTGACTTTTGATGAAAAACGCACCGGTTACTGCCAGGAACACGGATCCTAACAGAGTTTTTGATGCTAATAATCGAAACACGTTATCCCGCCTATGGCAAGCATATGTGCATACTTCTCCGCCCGGGCCCAGCTCTGACCGAAATCACAACGCTTGCTGCATTTCTTCAGACGTGGCATTTTTCCCAATGAAGCGCCGCGCTCGGCAGTTGCTAAATGACTGGTGATGATTGAGAATGCTGTACACCTCATCATTTCCCCATTTTCCCCTGCTCTGCCTTGTAAAAGGGAGACAAAAAGCAATTTCTTTTTTTTTTCCTTTTTCGATCCACTTTTCCATTGCTAACGTATGTAGATGCAACTACCGCCTTCCCTCAGTACATATGTACATTGCTTCAAGATCCCGGGTAGAGTACAAACATACATGTCCAGTTTAGAACGGCTGTGCGAAGACAGGTGGCGTATAAAAAACGAGTCCTTCTCATTGGCTTTTTCCATGTATTTGTTACCGCTGCCAGACCAGGCTTGCAACAAGGATACCTTGGCGCCTCTTTTGCGCTAGATGCACCATGGTTTAAACCCAGGATTTTACTTCGATAACATAGACCGGGGCGTTCGGCGGAGTATCAAAAGCTTTCAGGTAGCCAAGCCGTTAAAATGATGTCTATCCTAGTCATGTGAATTGAGACCAGCTGAAGGTAACTTCTGGTAAGTTGATCTGATAGACACTGCAACACAGGGCTGCCACGCACTAATGGGGATGAGATCTCTTTTCAGTCAAGGGTGGAGATATCAACTGATCAACTGGGGGTGATGGGGAGATCTGAGACCAGGTTTCTCCGTCCCAGTAGCAAACAATTATAGTTACCGAAATTTCTCCCGTCAAAATCTTGTCGCACAATTTCCGAGGGTGATAAGTAATCGACATATACCCTTTCGACGTATGGAGTAAAATCCGAGTATCTCTGAGCTACATATTCCACTATCTCCGTTCGTTTCAGGGGTCTACTGTTACCAGCCCCAATATATTAAGGACAGATAGAGTTCGAAACGGGGCTTGTGGGGTTGAATGGTACCTTATATTGTGGCCCCGCGAAGACTCCCTAGATACCCGCTATTAGATAAGCTCTGCTGCGCATGTCTGCAAAATGCGGCTGAATTAAGACATACTCCGTGAGAGAACCAGGCAAGTGGAGTATTGGCGTTGAGCACGGACAAGAGAACATTCACTCAGATATTTTAAAACAACAATCCTACTAACATTTGGCATTTAGCCGAGAGACTCATGCCAATGAGACATGCATTGCAGTACATACGTCTCTGCCGCAGGCGTTGTGATTAGAAAAATAGGAACCACACAAACAACGGCTTGCTCATCGAAAATTGATAGCCCTTTTTTTCGTCAGCCCTACTCCACGGTGAGCAGGCAGCCCTGCCGTGCAATGATACGATTATTTTGGCCAGGTAAATAATTAAAACCATTCAGGTCTAGCAAAATTATAAACCCGCGAAGATCTGGGCGCTACCGAGATAGTGACCCGAATATTAGAAATATCATATCATGTGCCTCACCCTCGCAGAGAACATTCTGTTCTAATGTGACTATCAAGTTAGTTCCTGCATCGCGTTGTTAAGTATGCGTACTATACATACAGGAACTGTACAGCCGCTACTGATTGTTGTGTTTGCAGCAATTTACACTTGGCGTCTCTGCTATTGGCCACAAATCCCTGACTGCCATCAGACAGGATCCGCCTTCACCCCGTGAGTGACTGTAGCTACATAAGTCTTTACATGTTATAGTTACATAGAGTGCTTTACCTCAACAGATTAGGTACCGCCCATGCTCTACGAACAATTGTAAAGCAATGATAATATATATTAGGCTACATGAATAAAGTCAGTTCGAGTGCTTGATGATGATCCTCATACATTGCAATGGGTTTACAAGCAGGCCCAAGATAAATCGCTCACAATTCGAGCCCCCGTACAACCAGAGTCCTAATAGGGGAATTTTAACCGGGAGAATGTCTTACATGGTGTTGCATGACGTCCGCGGCAGACGTTACCCGTGTAGAATCTACCTTACAGCATCTTTGAAGGTTGGTACAGAGGCAGAGTATGTTTTGAGCATAGACTTTTTGTTCCACCCCGGATCCCAGACAACGGCGTGCCTAGCTAATTCTGTGTGGAGAAATTACAGCTGTATATGATTGACGGACTGGAGACAGAAAACGGTCAGCTAGCTAGCTATGTAGGTATGTACGCACTCTACTTGAGTTAGTTTGTCAGTAAGAAAGATGGGTGCTAACTACTGTAGCCTACAATCGTGAACTGTTCAGGCATGTATTACTTCTGAAATGTCTGAAATGGGTTCTTGTATCCAAATACGCGGACGCTCGGACCCCCTCTTCCCCTTCTTTCGCCCGCATTGGCTAGTCGTATCCAACCCCCACGACAACACAGGTCAATCATTCTGAATTCGAAAGCAAAGGAAAGTAGTAGTTGTAACTTGTTAATCAGGGGGTCTAGGCCATTTCCCGAAAAGCCCCGACTACTCCGCACCTAATTGCCTTACCTGCATTCGCAACAGCTGTCTCACGACCAATAATAATAATAAAAAACACCAAATAAACAAATAATCGACACATACAAGGACACAGGCTCTAATTTGTTAGCAGCTACTCGCTGCGCCTCTTTCTGCCCATTCTACCTAGAGGCTTCGTCACAAACCCACGCATCAGGCCAGGAGAGAGTGATTTACAAAACTATTAGCTCTACTTTTTTTTTAAATCAAGTGCTATTGTTTCTAGGTCTAGTTCAAGTGCTAAACTATTAGCTCTACTGACATACGTAGGACATATATTTCTCCGAAAAGGGGGCCTGATCTCTCCCCCCCCCCCCCAATCGAACAATACCTAACTGTTTAGTTCACGATGCGGCTGCGGCATCTGCGATCCAATAAATGTACCCTGCTGGTATACATGGTCTAAAGTACTTGCAGTCCGGGATGCCTGTTGTGAGTACTAACTGAACCTCATATAGAGTGCAGTATACAGTACGCAAAGAACATCTTCCCTTCCATCTAGAGTACAGGCAGCCAAGTAGGAGAGCGCATCTGCGGGAGCATCCTGGACCGCCGCATGATCATGATCTACCTACCAAGAAAACTATCATCTTCGCTCGGGATCCTATCATCCGGCCCTAGCATACTCTACCACTGGTGCACCGATGGCTGAAGACTTAATCCTAGTACGTGAAACGGAAACACACTCGTCTACAGACGTATGTCGTACTGTAGCGCCAGTAGATTTAGAGACTCAAGCTCTAGGGTTCCGTAACTCATACAAGCCAATTGATCTTTGACTTGTGCATAGCGAACGTACGGCATATGTTGAAAGGCCGAACCTTTCCCGCTTTTCCGGGGTAGGGGGGATATGCCGGATTGGTTTTCGCCTCCGGGGGTCTAACATTTCTATGCTCCTCCTCCACCAACTACATCCCGAGACTCGTAGTGACTTGAGTCCGGCCGGCTTGATTGGACTAGGGCGAAAAAAGTTATACAACAAATACGCAAAACTCCTACTGGCTACATTTGATGATTAGACCAATGACTACCCTACTTGAACGCAAAAGAGAAAAAAAGAAAAGAAAAGGGCCACTTCTAAAATCTGGATCTCAAAAGAAGGTTTTTTGACATACACGCGGCGGAAGGGATGTAGCATGAGACATGTAGCCGCTATAGCGTTAGACTCTCGTTCCCCATACATCTACACGTGAATGTTATGAGACAGCCGCTTTTGCACGGCCAATAGGTACTCTAATTTACATGCGCTAGAACCCTTCTTCTCTTCAGCGTCGAACAGCCCGTTACTACATGTATGTACATGGAGGTACCCACTTGTCAATAATCATAGAGCAGTTTATGCGCTAACTGCAACTAAGGACATGGGGGAGGGGGCTTTCCTTAATACGGTTGACATGTTTTGAAACCTCCTCCGAGCTAACTGTATGGCATGATATGATGACACATTATTTGTAGCGCCCAGGTACTACCTATATAGGTACATAAGATAACTACAATTAATAGACCAGGTTGCATATTGGCCAATTTCCTTCCATTGGTCGCAGCAGAAGATCTTCTCATCGCCGTGGTAGATTTGCAGTACTAACCCCAACTAGCTGCCGAGTGCCGCCGTGGTTGATGGCATAGCAGTAGGGCCTTGAACGGGGAACTTCCTTACAGAAGAACAAGAAGTCAGAACCCCCGTCACATCATATCATATCATATCCATCAATCAATCAATCTGCTGTACTCCACAAAAGACGCAATAAATATAATATATCAGGCAACACTTATAGAATTGTTTTTCGCTATTTTTATACTATGTTAGCTAGCAGAAAACACCCATAGCCCAGCAATAATAGATTGTTGTTATTAGTTTTAACGGCCCCCAATAAGAGAATAATGCCCGACATGCGGTAGCTGTGGCTTTATTCCTGCGTGGCGCTTACCGCATTCATTGAAAATAACCCGGATACTCAGGGCTTCTACTCGTAGTTTTTTGGCGTTTCCGGACGCAACTGCTATTGCATACACAGAAAAACCCCGCCAAGGTTACCTTTTGTATGGCATGCAATAGCAGTTGCGTCCGGAAACGCCAGAAAACTACTTACATACATGTACCTGTAACCTAACTCTTTATGTGAGCATAAATTAAAATCGATATCCACAATTAAAGGAAACAATGCAAGTAACATGTACAAATATTACGGGGAACTTCCCCCTCTAATATTAATAAGCTCTGTGTAAATAAATAAAAAAGAGTGTCTCGGTCAGTAATCCGAAGGAGCAAAACACACAATTAACAGACACCGGGGAAAAGGGATATACCGACTAACAAGAAAGAAAAAAGTGCAAGATGGTTGCTATAATTTAATACGAATCCAGAAGATTGCACCGAAGAGGTACCGGTGGTCTGGTAGAGGGTCGTGAAGGGTAAGTATTAACCACATCCTGAAACTCCCGACTAGAAGCTAGACCAGTAGATCACCCCTCCCCTCCCCTCCCCTCCCCTCTGTCTATCCATCCAGCCATCAACCCCCGCCTCATCAATCCGGTAATTCTTCGCCTTTTGTGAGGTGCGCGTTGCTGTGTGCGTGTGGTCCCTCGTCACAACAGAATTGGATACCCGCTGTGCCATAAGTGGCATTTTTAACGAGAATTACTGTCTGAGCAGCTCCCTGTCTCACGTTCTGTCAATGTCAAGATCTGAACATGTAGCTAGTGCTGGTTAGTTGACAGCCGCTAAGTTCGGGTTCAGACAATCAAAGAGAGAGGGCCTATGTAAGAAATGTAGCCCCCATGGTTCAAAGAGCTTAGACCTATAGATCTTCCCCTTCCCAGCTTCACATGCCAGTTACTCACCGCAAGTTTGTCACACAAGGAAAGGACCACAAGTAAGAATATTGTGGGCTGATCTGCCAGAAACTGACTGCCTTGGCGGAGGGAGTGGTGTTTTGATACATGAGCTAAGCCTTCAATATAGTATACAATCCGGGTCACTGGTAAAGTACGGGACATAATGTACTCTAGGTACGGGTCAGGTTGATTACAGAGGACTTGCACATTGTTCGTTCCTTATATAGCAACTAGCTGGACGGATCCGCATGAAAATTTTTATAATCGCACGCCTGTGATTTGGAGGAAAATCTAGGCAAGGGTTGGTATATTGATAATAGCAACTAGCCCGCCTACCTGCAACAAGAATATATCATCTCTCTTCCCCTCAATCTAAATCTTTTTCAAGATTATTCTATCACGCACACGGCATCACACAACTTGGAAATCACATCATTATCATCGATAATCATCATCATCATCATCAACAGCAGCATCACAGCACCCAACACCACCGCTAGCACAATGTATTCCCCGCCAAACTCGAGCTCGACAAGGCGGAGCATAGCAACGAGGCAGAGAGTCTCTCGTGCGTGCGATCGATGCAATCATCTTCGCGTAAAATGCGATGGTCAGAGGCCCTGCGAGCACTGTCTGGGTGAGTTATTCATTCCCGCCACCCCTTCATCCTTCAACAATACCAGTAGGCTCCTATGCTAACAGCCATGACTGTGGTACCAGTATATGGACTCGAGTGTAAATACGAGCGGAGGCAGAAGAAGCGGGGCAAAGGTTCCTTGAGAATTAACTCCGGTGAAAACTCAAGCACGAACCCAAACGAACCGATGACACCGACCACCAGCGTGAACTCACCGTCATCAAGCCCTACCGCATTCCATCTCTCAATACCTTCGACACATCTCTTCTGTCCCGAAGACAAAGACGGTTATCACAACGAGTTTGTTAGCGTTGCCTCGAGCGAACAATCATCGCAGCACTGCACACCAGAACCCCCGTTCTCATCGTTGTATAAAGCCGATCCGGAAACTACTGTATATACGAGTGGAAGATCCCGTAGCAGTGGAGGTTTACAGCAACAGCATAAACATTGTTTCGAAATCCCAGAACCAATCAGCTATGCGCCTCAGCTGCTGAACCGGACACACCCCGGACCCTTCGACCCGGCCAAATGTACGACTCCGGCTCCTCCTTCAAACCCAGCACCTATGACCCCGCCTGAAGGCTACCAGATGCTTCCGTATATGCCTCTTTGTGCCAACTGTCACTGTAATCCCTCGGTACGACTGTATCCTGGGTCAATCTTGTGGCTACCAGTGGCACAGCCACAGCTGGGCGACGGGTCAGAGTACAGCGGATTAGCAATGTGTGAGGGCAGCCCATACTGTTTCCCTGACCAGCAGAAGGCCATGATACGAGAGTCATGAGGTTGGGTTCATGATGTGTTGGGGGTAGAACCTAGTTAGGGCTTGGGGAAATGCATTATTTCGTTTGTTTTTGGTTATTGGGTGGGAGTTGGAAAAGTGATTTGTCGGGCGGTTGGGGTTGCATCTGTATCTGGTCCGAATTGGGTGGCTCTCAGGAGAGATTTTTTTTATCGAATTTCATGTATGTGTGGGGGTTTAATTCTGCTGGACAGGAGCAAGGCTCGTTCAGGAGCTGCATGTAGAAATTTCTGTTTGGCCTACTACTATGCCGTATATATTGGGGATACTTTCTTTCCTTTTGATATTGATAATAGTGGAGTGGAATATATTATATTTACCCATAAATATATTCGACCTCAAGCCTTATGAGTTTTTGGTTTCACTGTTAATAACTCGTTCTTCACTCGCTGTCACTCGGCACTCCATACTCACTCTCGACCTTACTTCTGACCTGCAACACGACGCCATAAGTCAGTATCTACCTCTCTTGATTGCAATATCTCTAATCTTGTGTGGAGAAGAGTAAAACAAAGAAATTATAAGCCATGGCTTATCCTCATTACCTCAATACGAATGGCTCGATAAAACCCACTGAAACATTTTTGAGACAATGATCTGTATCACGACGGTGGACGGCGTTGAGCGGCGTGGGGGTTGCCGAAAAAAATCACCGCGGACCCGCGCGTCCGGCCCACTTGGGATTGAAAGGTCGAACGGAAAATCGTAATGTGAATCACCTGCTTAACCATCGCGAACCGCCTGTTAGTCAGGTGCATGTAGTAGGCAAAACTCTCCGGTATCATAACCATGGGGCTCAAATTTTGTCTCTAATAAGTTGCAGCTGGACCTTTCGCTGAATCATTTCTGCGCCAAGAGGCACAACGGAACTTTCCATCAACGGTCCAACATGTCTAATTGTCCTCGGAATGCCTGTCAGACTAGATGAAGACAGATGCCTCTGCATACATACATACCTCGGAGTGAACGCGCGGGGTTTTGTGCCTGCTTCTAGAAATTGAGAAGGGAGGGGCGTTTATTGATATTATGTCTAATAAAAAACATCTTAAGAAAGGGTCCAAATGGTAGGTAGTAACAACCTTTTTCACATGTCCAAGCCCTACCCCCTCCATATAGCCTAGTCATCGGCTTTCCCCGAGGCTATCTTCAGTAGGCGACGACGCATGAAAGATCTACGTGTACTGGTGTATTAAGCACCGATTTAAAGTTAAGAAAGGCTCCGAACGGTTTGTTGCACCGAATTCGGCTACTGGGATCGCTTTTTACGTACTGTAATGATACTGAACGTGGCCGAGGTCGTAATTGGCAATTAGCATCCTAATTCCTAATTCTGATGTTGACCCCTGATACTTTTTATCAGAGGCTTGTCTCAAGTTCTTTAACGTCCTTGATGCATATTATGAAGATCATTGAACGTGATTTTCGGCCTCGGCCACGGGATGTGTATGTGGGCCCCTGTGATGAATGCACGTGCGTTGAAAGCTTCTTTCCTTATTGCTCCATGTTAGCAAGGATACTCTCCGTAAGTATAAGGGACCAGCGTTGTAATGCTGCCAAGTTGCATCAAATCAATCGTCACATACCGATCAGGCTTGATCAAATCGAAAATTGTGGAGACCAACAATATTAAGGCCGAGGCAAAAAAAGAAAGGATGCATCATGGGACAGCCCATCTTAGCCTTGGGTAGTAGTCCTCGTTGTAGTAGCATATGGCTTGGCCTTGGCCTTATCAAATTACATAACCTTATTACCCCCACAACATATTGTCCAGGATGACCCCTCGAGGGAACAATAGTAGAAGGCTCTTATTCGGACTCGATCAATGCATGGTGACGGTGGCGGTGTACATCTCTCTCAAAAAGGTTGAGCGTTCCTTGAGGCCGTTTTATTTACGCTAGTTATTTCGGGTCTTGGTGTATCAAGTGACTATGTGATCGTGCATTTTTAGTTATATCCAGAGAATTGACATCTACCGAAGGGTGGTTCTATGTACCATACCTGTGAACCCTTACATTTGTGCATTGAGAACGTTACCAACGGCTCTGTACAACTATCTGAGGTCACACATATATTTTGATGCGGATGTACGTTTCATCACATGATACATACCGTGCTGGCCAAAAAATGAATCTGGACTTGCCAGTTTCTGAACACTTGAAAACTGGGGTACGCAGCTAAGCTTTCTTACGACATGATAGCCGACCTCGTTATCAGTTGAAATAAGCGTGAAACTGTATGAGAACGAATACGCATTGTCTTGAAATCCGAAAGTCAAGCCACAATGCACGACTTAAAACTGTGCCCCCCTGAGTGATATTCGTGAGAGCACATATCATTTTCGGCAGGACGGAAAGATTGAGGTGCGGCTTCCGAAAAGAAACCACTACCTTGATGTTTCATGTGCCATCCAGTCTTCATAGTTCTGGAGTTTTGATACCTGGTCAAATCAGCAATTGTTATAATAGCTCGTTAGAATCATTCCCCTCTCCCGCGGAGTCAATGCAGGGAGAGAAGGCTAGAGCTACACATTGTTCAGTTAGTATGTCCCCTCTTTCATCCAACAATTGATCCAGCTGTCACCAACGAAGCCTATTAACTATGGGAACATTGTTATTCACTGGAAAAAACATTTGACTAGGAACCTTCCGGCAGCTGCAACTGCAGATATGGTACTTAAAGCGCTTTTTCCTTTCTCCAAGATCTGTACTATCGACGCGTGTAAGCACTTCTTTCAGTCTGTGATATCATAAAGCATCACTCGGCCTTGGCAATATCAACAAACAAGCTTGAATCATTCGGAACTTACCATAATAGAGTTTGTTCTTTCAGTAGGCTGCTATCATTATCATAAACACATTTGTTGAGATGCCATCCACTCCATATTATGGAATCCCCGGACGATCCCTCTGCCGCATGTGAGTGATGAAACCATACTGGCCTGGCTGAGAGCCCTCGGGATAAACAAAACCGGTTTATTGTCCGCAGTGATCATGAGTTCGTTCGAGTGGTTTAAGTCTGAAAAAAGATGGTTGTTTAGATGGAGCGAGGAGGACTTGAAAGCACGGGGGATAGAAGGAGTTCGTGTTTTACTTAGCTAGATAGTTCGAAGTCTAGCCTTACTGGGGTCAAAACATTAGATCCAATAGCGATGAAAATTTTCTTGTCGCGGAAGAGGAGTTGAGCTTTTGGTGCTAATTACTCATGACATGGTCAAATTCGCAGCTTGCCCCTTTGAGTCAATATTAGTCCTGTTTGGTAATTAAAACTGAATTTGATTGGCTCTCTGGCTATTGTTATTCGGCAAAGAAAAGAAATTTACCCAACGAGGTGCGTGCACGGGCCAAGCTGTGAATTCGACCATCATCCGCCTAAGGGACAGCACGCATCTCACAGTTTGGCAGCCTCAAAGATCACTAGGGTTAGGGTTGATACTAATCCCGTGTTCTCGATAAACAACTAACAGCCAGAGATCTCAGTAGCGACCCCGAAGCGGCAGGTATATATGGATATACGCTATCAGCATCGAAATCACCAGTATTGGGATGTCAGTGAGAGATGATCAACCAATCGTATTCTGTGCACTGTGAGATAATTGTGTACTTTCCTAACCAGCCAATAATGGAGTATTAAATCCAAGAACGCCTTTTTGGAGTTTTTTTCAGGACTTGACTCACAAAAACTCACTCGGTTAATGTTGCCGGGTAGGAAAAGACAAACTGGAACCTACACACCCACGCCCGGGACGAGGTGATACCAGGTCCCGGTCTTTTGGAAAGCAATCTCGCTGGAGAAACCAGTTGATAAAACATTACAAGGACGTAGATTGAGCTAGGGCTGTCGGTCACGCAAAAAGAGTGCATGAATGATCAACCTACAGGCCTAAATAGAAGGTTGAGGAAGACGGTTCTAGTTCAGTATACAATCGTGTGAAAGGAGATGACAAACCCGATCTGTCTTTGTCAACACAACGGCGCTTAGTTGAAGCGAGACTAGTTGGTTGCTTGAAAATATGCGCCTCCGTCGCTTCCCTAGGTTTATCGTTATCCTTAGTTTGACTGTGGATATTGCTGAGCCGTATAAATCGTGATTTTCTGGGAGATTATTCGGCAGCCTTGGAAGCATCGGTCAGTGTGCTACCGGGTAGCCTTGTTGTGCCCGTCATCAAGGGAAGCGGACTACGTCTACTGATGGTAGTGGAGCCTCTTCAACGCGCGCCAAAGGGATTGACTCCTTTGATAAAGGCGCCACTAAAGAGACTCGAATTCTGTTAGGCGCAATAATTGCAGGGCTCTGCTCGGGATATCCGCACTTTCCGGACTTATAGGAACGTAATGACGGACGCCGACGATACATATACCGGGAACCTATTCTTGAGCAGCGGCGGTCTCAAGCTATCAGTGCCGCAAAAACTCACGAACCTTGCTTATTAACAGATCTGAATATCTGAACCTGATCTCTGCTATTCAGCCAATAATCAATGAAAAAATCCCTGCACGGAGATAATCAAGTTGGCGAGTTCCTGCGGTACTGCTCTGCGATAACCTGGTCAAACTGAAAATGCATGCATGAAGGAAAGGGAGATGGGCTCGATCCCATCCCCTGCTCGTCGGTCAGTAGAGGAGCAAGTCTGGAATGAGGTCTGGAGATGACGTAGGGCACACACTTACCCGATGTTTGCTTGTCATTTTTGCAGACTGGTCTAGGCCAAGACATTCCAGCACCTTCCCTTTTCACTTTCCATCGACCTTCTCCAAGATAGGCCCATAAGATGAGTGCTGGATTAATTCACGGAGATGGCGGCTTGTATCGATTACTATTCAAAACCCCACTGCATCGCTATGCCTAGAAATAATAGGGTCCAGTGTAAAAATAGTTGGTATGGTTGTTTTTCTTTATCTTGGCGGCCGTACATGTTGGTAGCGTCTCTATGTTGGTATGAACTCTCTTTGTTTTACTTGAGATTTGTACTAATATACTCGTTTTTCTACAGCTTACGGCCCGAGTATATCGATAGTGATTTGCTATGCTTAAAGTGCCTAGGGTTTGCAATTTGGCGGAAGATGTTTCTGGTTATATCGGGGGTAGTGTGGCCCTCGAGCAGACTCAAGTCCAGCCTTTGACATAGCTCGAGCCGGCTTGGGTTGAAATATAAAAGGGTTGTCCGGCCTGTGAAAAGCCAAAGTCCTCGAGCTGAAAGAGTATTCGTTACGGCTTGTTTTTGTTGCGTGTACAACTATCCACAGCCCTCTCCTAAAGAACTGAAATCTAACTCTTCGATCCCCTGTTAGCTCAACCGTTTACCCCTTCGTTCGACTCCGACCTTTCATATTAGGACGGGCAGGGACGGGCAAGACCATGCGATAACATAGAGATATGAAATAATGATATACATGACTCAAGCCGACTCAAGTCGCATTTCAAACGAGCTTGAGCCAGATTGTGCTTGAGGCTTTGCCGCCTTGTGGGGGATTGAGTCAATAGCTCAAGCCGAGTCCTCAAGCCCGCCTGTCTCGGAGACCACACTAATGCGGGGCGCCATGTACACAGAGTTTATACGTTTAGTTCTAAGTCCTCCAACATCTTTTGTATGAAGAAGTTGCATATACTGCCCGATCTCGAAAGTTGTATATCACTATATGTTTATGTGTAAGACATATATATCTGAGTAAGACATATATATCTGAAGAGGGTGGCTCCTATGATCATAGCTAAGAAGATTTTTTTTGTTCTTTGAAAGTTTACAAATACCTGTGCTATTATATCATTTTTCGCGTCTAATCGTAAACACATCCTAAATGAAAAGAGGCCACCATTCAAATAGAAAATCCAGATCGTAAAAACAAAAGCGAATCAAGCCTAATGACATCTAGCTTCCTACATCTTGTAATCATAGCTCATTCCTTAGAACCCGCCAAGAATCCAAGCCACTACTGTACCTCGCAGTACTAGCCAAATCCACCAAAATCTGAATATCACCACCCATCACTCGGCCTTGGCAGTCTTCCTCCTTCATTTACTTCGTATACCTACTGTTTCCCTCCTCCATGTCTCAACTTGTCCTGTTCTCGCATTCTTCATGACCCAATCTTTGAGGCACCTCTCGCCGTGCGGCCAAGGTATCTTCCCCCCATCAACCAGACATATCTTTCCGCGCCGCGTCCGAATCACACCGAGCTTGAATGCGGCGGTGAGATCTGAGCATGTTGCTTTACGATGGCCGGGCAGACCACACCAAGTACAGTAGTGTTGTTTTTTCTGTAGTGTGGTGGGAGAAGATGTGGGAGAGGGCACGGAAGAGGGAGTAGAAGAGGATGCGGAAGAGATATTAGGCGAGGGAATGGTGGTGAGGATGCTAAGGATTTCAGGCAGTGTGTAGGTTCGTGTGGGTAGGTGCGTCATTTTAGCTTGATATGTGTACTTTAGGTTATTGGAAGTATGTATACCGATCTCTGAAAACTAAACATATAACCAACGGAATTAGAAAGTAATCAACAAACACGTCATTTATACCAGTGCTCAGGACTTACCTCTAAAACGCGGGTAGTCTAGAAGTTCGAGCTGATGTTGAAATAAGAATCAATGTGGGGTTCAAGGCGAATTTATCTAGCGTCCCCAGTGCCCTCACAATGTTTGCGAAGATCAACATCTAAAGTGCCAAGATCGTGGGTTTTAAGTAAACAACACAAAGTAACTTTAACGGAGCATCGGGAGGCTAGTGGACTGTTTTAATCTCGAAACCAGGACGATCATATTACTCCATTCAGCGCGCCAAGTATCGATCCCTATGATATTCAGCAAAAATAAATTGTAGTAAGATCGATCATTTCCCTTCGTGGCCTGACATGCCAATTTTAAGTTTTTCCCCGGACCGAGCAACCGGAAGATCTATGATCATGATACAACTCTTTGGAAAACGAGGATAAGGTTGATTGGCATCAATGTCGGCGTTAGGCATCAGACCTGGGATAATAGATGCGTCAGATGGAGTAAATTGAAGATCTGTCGAGAAGGCCGAGGGGGAAGAAATTCAATAATGGAGGTTGATATAATAATCCTTGCAGAAAAACGTCACGATTCCTGGTTGATGTTTCATGTTGTCGGGAGGGTGTACCGAACCATGACTTGCAGCTGGCGGGTCTGTGTGACATACATAGACTACGGAGGCCTATATTATTAGAACCGTCATATCGATCAATTGCAACGGGAGGTCCTACAATGCCACAACAACCAGTAGGCAACAGCTCGCCGAGTCGAAATATCATGAAGGCTTTAAATTTCTAACCTGTGACTATGACTTTGAGAAAAATTATAAAGTTCTTCTTGGTAATGTTTTGATTAACTTTCGAGGCTATTCGTAAGAAACGAAGCGAACCACTGCAGGCCACTGCCAAATTCCGTACCAAAATTCCTATGTACAGTGGAGTCTCGATAGTAGTATTCTCGATAATAGCATATCCTCGATTGTAGCATATAGTTGGGTAATCCCAAACGAGTCGGTACGGGCAAAGTTGTTCTCGATACAAGCATATTCTCAGAGGTACTCGAGCTGTTTATTGAAACTACTCAGATAAAAAAGGTATTTTATCTAATTTAGACAGCCGCTCGATCGCGACCACCCTAAGTTGAAAAAACAGAATTTTGCGAATAATGACTGCCAATTTCCATTCTCAATCAATCATCTATCTCCAACTGCAAGTTGTTAAGCGGTGAACACCACAATGATTTGCAACAGTGCTGCCCTACTCATGGTCTCATGGTCGCGATCACACCCTACCTATCCTTTGGACGGATGAAATTCGTAGCCTGGACCGTGCACGCACTGAGTTGGGTATATCCGTTGCTCTTAATGGTTGAGCATAGTCATAGAGCCAATCAAAATAAGTGTTAGATACTTGCTTAGGCTAGTATTAGCTCAAAAAGGCAAGCTGCGAATTTTTGATTGTTTCATCCGTCCAAGGGATACCCTGCATGATATGAAGGTTTCAATAGTACCGGGTGCAGGCCTCCGTACAGCGGTGGGTAATAAGTCATCCCACCAAAGTACGCGTTTGCAGGCGAAATTGTGGCTACGTCGTCCGATGACTTATTACCCACCGCTGTACATGGACTGACGACAGCGTGTCGGATATATGTAGATAATATAGTTGTATCGAGATTTTCTAGTCATCTGCCTTTAACTCGATTTTTTGTCATGAATCCCAGGATTTCATTCAACCCGACGAAAAAATGTGAATTTTAGGTTACGAATTATCATATTCTCTTATCCTTAAGAGTGTAGCAGTAGGAAATATTCTGGGTTTCATTCATTCATCTAATTTTCACCTCTTCTCTACCCATATATACCCGAGTACTCATGCTCCGCCCTTGATATAGATATTGTGACTACTGTATTATATTCCTGACATTTGTTATATCTCGGTTTTTGGTCAAACAGATACAATCCGCTGGTATGTATGTATTATATAGTGTGTACTCTACTAGCGACTCCTCGCGATCTAGATAGGACGTCAGCTCTAACCGCCAATTTTCAAGGACGGATACCTTTTAGAAAAACAACAATCGTACAAAACCTCGAGCTGTATAAACCTGAATGGTAGTTCACATACTAGTGACGGCGGATCCTGTTTGATGGTTGTGTTTGCAGTAATTTACCCTTGGTGTCTCAAACTTCACTCTGCTATCCATTCGTTCGTTTTCAGGGTAATTGGGATTTACTTGTTAAGGGAATTCTTGTTTTAGTGAATCTAACACTGACTCCATGAAGCACTTTTACCACCAATGTCACGGTTTATTACCTGCCTTTAATAAAATTTACCTTTTCTAGTAGCGTTACATTACCTATCATGGTTAATTCAGCGATTATCATTACTGTGAAACTCGGGAACGAACGAAGGGATTGGCCTCATTGGCCTCAAATGCCTGACTGCCAGCAGACAGAATCCGCCTTTACCCCTTCCTATCGCGAGACCAAAAGAGTCCTATGGATTTTGCCAAGCAAAGCTGTGCCTGTTCAGGCTGTGTGTTGATTGTTGATAGTCTTCGGGACTTTGCATGGTACATACTAACCACACGTATCGTATGGAGGCACATCAGTAAGGCATCCAACTATTAAGGCCCACCCCCTGTTTAGGCTTAGTCCAGAACGTATGTACATGTAGGGCAAACATTCTATTGGTTTTGTATGCACTTTGGCCACCCCGTGGACGGCGGTACCGCAGTAATTCGTCCGCGCTGTAAAAGGCAACTTCGACGTCTGTGCAACCGTCCGCTGAGACAAATTACTGCGGTAGTTGAATATGCACACACACGTATGGCTGGATGCAAACATACACAGCTATTGCTCATTGAGTCAATCAAGTCAATGGTTCAGGCATCCATTTAACAAAAAAAGCCTTGTTAAGAGCAGTTCGCTTCCCTCTATCAAACTCTCGCTCTAGTTCTCAAACACAACGCCCAGATAGAAAATTTATACCAATATATAACCCACATATCTTATTACTCTCATAATCGATCAGTTTTCGTTTAAAACAAAGTCTGTGGATCCTACGTTCATTCCATAGATCTTTGACATCATGTCTTCCCCCTCCCTTGGTACGCCTAACCGGAGGAAGAACGCTGCAGCTGGTGTTTGCAGATCCTTCGCAAACGGTACTGGCTGTAAAAAAGGCGAGAGATGCGAATATAAACATGAAGGAGAAGGTACACCGGCCAGCTCCCCTACCCCTCAGCGCCCCCGGAATCGCCGTGGAAACAGGGACACGAGCCGGGACCTTGGAAGAGGAAGAGGAAGACCAAACGTTCAATCTGACCGTGGAGGGGGATCGAATCGTGGAAGGGAAGGGGATCGCGGAGGGTCTTCTCCCGCACCGGGACCATCCTCATCTGGGAGAAGGGTATCCGAGTTAGACATTCGGCCTTCTCCACCGACTCAGAAGAGAGAAGGCTGGTTAAAATATGGAGATTGGGAAGGCAGATTTGGTATACAAACTAAGCAAAGTGCCCCAACAATGAGATACTTTTGGGAAGAGGCGTTGGATATTGTGGGGGGATCGGATCCCAATCTTATACAAAAGGTTGTAGGGCGGTTGGTTGCAAAGGATAACATCGGTCGGGAATTGATAGAGCAGGTAGTGAAGAATGATTATTCGGGCTCCCGGCTTGTCCTTGATTATCTATTAATCTCAGTTCCTTTCCTTCTCGTACTCACCCACCCGGATCTCATAAATTCCCTTTCAATAGATCGCCATGTCGGGACAATCTACAACTATCTATATGGAACTGATGGGAGCACATGCCTCACCTTTTTTAGAAACCTTGCTACACAGCTCGAAAACGAGGCGGCGATCGATGCCCGAAAAAGCGCCATATGGAAATCTGATGATACCGAGAAACCCATGAGTTTCACAAAGGCACTTGCCTGCATTGTAGAGGGGCTTCGACACACTCTGAAGCGTAATCTCCACGCTGCGTTCAATGAAGACTACAAAACCCTCGCCGAATCTTACTGCGCCCTTGCACACCTCATCACTCAAAATGACGAGTTTTATTCATCTATCAATAGCTCTTTGACAGAAATCATTGGAATCCATCGAAGAGCCAATTTGATTATCGTACTCCCTACAGTAGCACCCGCGCGAGAAGGGAGGAGGGTTGTCACATCCTCTTTTCCTGTGGAGGTCGATTATCCGGGATATCTATCGTCGCAGGGTCCTAGACATGATAACGACCTTGTCTCCATTCGTGAAATCCGGATTCTACCCACCCTCGAAGAGGTACTGAGCACGAGAATAGAGTACCTTCCCTACAAAAGTACTTCTTACCCTCACTTCTTGGCTGGTGTTGACAGACTTTTCGATACTCATTTTCGCCTCCTCCGCCATGATAGCATTGCAGGTCTGAGAGACGCTGTTGGCAGGGTTTTCGACATGTTTCAACTCCCACCTCAAGAAATGGTCACTGCAGTGGAGAAAGCAGGTCTTTGGAATCTTCAGGGGCATCTCTATAGCGATGCGTCTGTCGCTTTTGCAAAATTTGACCAGCGTCAAGGTCTCGAGCTAGTATTGAAGTTTCGACAACCCCCAGCCGCAGCCAACAAAACACCAGAGAAACAAAAGGACTGGTGGGATAGCCAGAAATCACGGTTTGACCGAGGGACTCTGGCATGTCTTGTAACCAAGGGGTCTCAGGATTTTCGCCGTATCATATTTTTCACCATAACTAAGAAGGAAACCAGTGGGCTAGCAACCGGGAAATATGGCCACATATCCGTCCAGCTAGTCCGCTCGAAGGAGGAAGAGAATCGCGATCTCGAGGATATTGGGGGTTCCGATATGGACTTTGTCCTCGGACGATTATCAAGATACGCAGAACCTATGACCAGCGTCCTGGTTAATTTCCCCGGAATTATTCCAGCTACGTTTGTTCCGGTTCTGGATAATCTTCAGTATCTCAGCGCACAGGGCAATCTTCCATTATCCCAATGGATTGCCCCTAGCTCTGAATCGACGCTGATAGGCTCTGATCTCTCCCTGGATAACATGCCTCCAGCATATTCGCGGGCCCAGACATTTCGATGGGATCTCAAACCTATCTTGAAAGACCCGTTGAATGATTTTTCCTTATCTCCAGCTACCCAGCCTAACGACCAAATAGCTTTGAAAACTCTAGAGGAAATGACGACATTAGATAATGGGCAATGCAATGCTCTTATCACGGGATTGACGAAGGAAATGTCTCTCATCCAAGGCCCCCCAGGAACTGGCAAAAGCTATGTTGGAGTTCAGATTGTCATGGTTCTGCTTCACAATAAGAAAGAGACGGATATTGGGCCAATCGTATGCGTGTATGTATCTTCCGTGATTACCCATCGCATGTTTCAAAAGATGAATTTTAATCTTAAAGTGACGACTTTCTAGTTGCTACACAAACCATGCCTTGGATCAATTCCTCTTGGAGTTAAAAGAGAAGGGCATAAGAAAGATAATAAGGGTGGGCGGTCAATCAAAATCGGAGGAGCTCGAAGGGTTCAATTTGAAAAACGTTTCTAGGGCAGCAGAAAAAACACGGGGCGAGAAAAATGATATATATCAGCACCTTAAAAGCCTAGACGCTATATCGAATCAAGCCCGAACGCTTTGCAACGATATTTCCAAGAGTCCTGATTCATGGGACGCCATATCTCCGATCCTAAAGAGAGAATTCCCGGACCTCCACAATCAACTTTTAAATAACGAGGCTGAGTCAGATTACCTTAAAGCTCAAGAGCAGGAGTGGGCTGAGGAACTTGAAGAAAAAATGGAGGAGATGGGGATCGGAGGTGAAGATAGCGGGGTAGTTCCAACTCAGAATCCATGGCAGAATGTCAGTGATGATGCGTATATTTGGGATGCATGGAGAGGCTTGAAGCATGGTCCAGCCTGGGAATATCGAAACAGGAACATGACTAGTGCTCCGTATTTTCCACGCTCATTCGAATCAATTGTCGATTGTACGGATATTTGGTCTCTGCCCTGGGAAGAGAGACGCATATTGGTAGAACATCTTTCCAAAATAGCAGCAGAGTCTGGGATACGCCGTCTTTCTACCCAGGCTCAAGGATTTACGGTCGAATCAGAGGAGTTGCATACCCAATATAACGAAGTGGACCGCCGTTGCCTCGCTGGAGCAGACATAATTGGTATCACGACCACTGGTCTAGCAAAACAGGGTGCGCTTCTGAGAAGGTTGAGATCGAAAGTTGTTATTTGTGAGGAGGCCGGCGAGGTCTTGGAGGGGCATCTCATTAATGCTATTCTCCCCACATGCCAACATCTTATTCAAATTGGAGATCATCAGCAGCTACGACCCCAAATCAGTTGTTTTCAAGACCTTTCGTTAGAGAGTAGAAATGGTATACCCTACAGCCTTGACGAAAGCATGTTTGAAAGATTGGTGAGAGAAAGGCCTGATATAGCGGCCGCGCAGCTCAACATCCAGCGACGCATGCGCCCCGAAATATCGAGCCTGATTAGAAATACCTTGTACCCAGATCTTCGTGATTCTGAGAATGTCTACAATTATCCTGACGTCGTTGGTATGAGGAAAAACGTTTTCTGGCTGGACCATACTCACCCAGAAGCAGGGAGTGACAACTCCGGCGCCAAGGTAGGATCACACAGCAATGTCTGGGAGGTTGAAATGACCCATGGGCTTGTGCGGCATCTTGTTCGGCAATCTCACTACTCTAGCAAGGATATCGCAGTCCTGACACCATACACTGGACAGCTCCAAAAGCTTCGGCGGGCACTTGCGGCAAGTTTTGAGGTTGTTCTGAGTGAAAAGGACCAGGATGCTTTGGTTCGAGATGGCCTAGACGAAAGCGATCAGCCACAAAATGATTCGAATGGTATATCCGTTAAGCAGACTACTCTTCTGGAGGCGATCCGCGTTGCTACTGTGTAAGCTATTTCTAACCCACTAAGAAATTAATCTTGCTGATATGCCGATGTGGGAACAAACTTGTAGTGATAATTTCCAAGGAGAAGAAGCCAAGATTGTCATTATATCTTTGGTTCGAAGTAACAAGGAACGAAAAGTCGGTTTCCTTCGAACTACAAATCGTATCAACGTTCTCTTAAGGTATATCTATCTGTATATACTAGCATCTTTGGTTTCTGATACTTTTGATACCTATAGTCGAGCAAAACATGGAATGTACCTTATCGGAAACGCGGAAAGTGCGGGATCAATAGCCATGTGGAGGGACGTTTGTCAAATGCTCCACGATACTAACGCCATTGGAAAAAAACTCTCTCTTCTTTGTCCCCGTCATCGAGGGACACCGATAGAGGTTGAGGGGCCCCAAGACTTTTTACGGTTATCCCCTGAGGGCGGTTGTGATCTGACTTGCGACAAACGTCTCGAGAGCTGTGGCCACCGTTGCTACAGCAAATGTCACTCGGATGGAATGCATAAAACTGTTTCTTGCGCACAGCCATGTAATAGGCTCCATGAGGCCTGCCAACACCCGTGTAAACGGCTCTGCAGTGATGATTGTGGGCAATGCGAGGTGCCAGTCTACAATTTCAGGATCCCGTGTGGTCATATCGAAAAGGAAATCAACTGCTCGAAGACGCTGATACCGGAGGGTATCATTTGCACAAAGCCAAAGAAAAAGATTGTTCCACAATGCAGGCATTCAGTCGAAGTGCGGTGTTATATTGATGTCAGATCGGAGACTTATAAGTGCCCAATAGGCTGCACCCAAATTCTTCCTTGTGGCCACAAATGCACAGGAACATGTGGGTCATGCAATACAGTTATTGAGGGGGGAAAGGTTACCAAGCATAGCAGGTGTAGGAAGGTGTGCGGTAGAGGATTCACATCATGCAACCATAGGTGCCAGAAGACCTGCCACGATGGATCTGCTTGTGGTCTTTGCGACGCGCAGTGTGATGTATACTCCCCCCCCCCCCCCCTCTCTAGTATTTACTAGATCATTACAGTGCTAATTGCAAAAATGAAACAAAAATAGGTCAAATGCGGCCATTCTAGTTGTTCAATGAGATGCCGGGAGTCGTGTGCTCCTTGTGCAGAACCCTGTATGTATCCTGCGGTTTAGCAATGAGATAATCCGCCAACTAACTTTCTTAGGCACCTGGAAGTGTAAACACCAAGGACAATGCCAAATGCCTTGCGCGGCTCCTTGCGAATTGTTGCCTTGTGACGAAAGATGCGATAAAATACTCCGGTGCGGTCATAGATGCCCATCCCTATGCGGCGAAACATGTCCTGCGGTTACTTTCTGCCAAGTTTGCTGCTCAAAGGAGCGGAAAGAAGATACAGGGGTTGATATGATTGAATTTTCCCCCTACAGCTCAATCGACCTCGACGAGAACCCCATACTCGTGCTGTCCTGTGGCCACTTCTTTACTCGAGAAACCTTAGATGGCTATCTAGAGCTTGACAACGCATATTCTCGGGACAACCAGGGACGTTATGATGGGTACATTGATCCGGAAGGGAGTCTGGATGAGCAAGTCCCAAAATGCCCTTCTTGCCGTCAGCCTTTGCTGCAATACAGTGTTCGCCGTTATGGACGAGTAATCAATCGCGCGGCGATCATGGAAATGACCAGAAGGTTCCTCACTAGTGCATCTACCAGACATCAACAGCTTCAATCAGAGGTAGTTGGGCTTGAGAGTAAGCTTATTAATTCCCGCGACGCATTTTATGAGACCTTATCTACTGCAGAGTCACCGCCAATGACACAAACTCAAAAGAAGGCCAAGTTGGAAAGTAGACTTCAAGAAATACAGTGTATCTCAGCTAAATTGACAACCTTTATAAAAACGATCAAAAAGCAGCAGCAGCCAGCAACACGGTTGTATCAAAGCACAGTCACACGCAAAACCTCGAGTACCCCGGAAAAACTATTCCAGGCAACTCTTTACTTCCGTCCAGATACACGCCTAGAATTACTTACGACAATACTATACTGCCGTTGTAACCTTCTTATGGTTACTGAGAATGCTTTGCTGGCGCATCACCTCAAATCCAAGGCTAAGAATCCTCCTACAGGCACTATCAGAGAAGCCCTAGCTCGACCAATTACTCGACCAATTAATCGACCAAGCGGTGTGGATAATATGGAAATCTTGATTGACACTGTTTCACAAGACGCTTCAAGAAAGGCGAAGGCCTCTTTTGGTATTTGTCGGGTAAATATAAATGCTGCTAGATCTGAAAACTTGCCTGGTGCAGAGGTTGATGCTATAGGTTAGTACCATGCGAGTACCCATTTTACGTTTTGTGTCTAATGAACCCTCGTAGGTATATTTGTAAGAATGGTAGCTATCTGGCGTCAACTTCCGCAAGATCCAACTAGCATCGAGAGGTTGGATGAAGCTGTCAAAGAAGCAATCGCATATCTGAATATAGCCGATAAACTTTGTAAGGGGCAGTTTACAGGAGTAGACGACATGAAGGAAATGCTCAAGGTTGTTCGGAGACAACTGTGCGGCGGAACTTTTTATCAGGACATTACCACCCAAGAAATGGAGGCCGTGGTGAGAGCGATGAAATCAGAACTGACGTTTGAGTACTCCACTGGCCGTTGGTACTATTGTCAGAACGCGCACCCTGTAAGTTCTCGGCCTTCCACTATTCATGCGCTTTTGCTAACTAGTAATTTGATAGTTCACTGTGGGTGAGTGTGGGAGGCCGATGGAAGAGGTCAAATGTCCGGAATGCAATGCCCCAGTAGGGGGGACCCATCATAACCCTGCTTCTGGTGTACGAAGCGCAGGCGAGCTTGACGCCATTGCTCGGAGAGTATAGGCTTAGGGTGCAATGAGAACTGATGGTTTAGACTATATTTCTTAGATGTTATTATTATATTAGGTGTTTCCTTTGTAGTTTGATTATTTCGTTTCAACTTTTATTTATTATTTATCAGGATGATTTGACCCTAGCCGCCAGCCATGATATCAGTTCTCCCCTGTCGTTCCTTGGGACTTGTTTTTTTAGTAGAGTAGATACCTGTTAAGGCAACAATTGATGTCAACCAATGGCGATCCCTATATGACCGGGGAACTAAGGTGCCCTCTTCAGGCAGGTTCGAAATCCGTTGCTTCACACAGAATCACTCGCCAAATCGAACCCCACAACCCAGGCACCAACCAATCAGCCTTACGCTTAACGGCAACAAGCGAGCCCTGGTAAGGCGCCACAAGGCGTAGAAAAGAACTAGAAAATGCAAGTGGTGGAGACAAGGATGATTTGTATGAGGGATCGTCGCCACTCCTTACAGATAATCCTTGCCCTGAGCAACTGCATCTTCTGGTTCTTTTGCTGGTAAGCGTGGTAAGCGTGTCCGTATGCATTGTACTACGGCCGATGTCTTTGTTGGAAAAGGTGGCCCGATTTGTCTGTAAGAAGAAGGATGTGCTACTAGACCTTTCTTTTCTTTTGAGGGGTACAACGTCGATCTAGCCTGTTGATTGCCTTGAGCTGCGTCAGATACCTGCAGCTGATGAGTCTAGCACGACCGGAATGATCTATGGAAAAACAGGGGGGGGGGGGAGGGGTGAAATTGTATAGCGAAGTGTCTGTGCACCATATGACTGTCATTTTCCTATCGCTGTGCCGTATTAATTCGTCCCTACGGTCGGTCACACAGGACGTTGAAATTCCCTATGTCTTGAAACGCCCCCCATGCTGGCTAGAAGAGGCAACTTGGACCTCTTGTGTGACCGACCGTAGGGACGGTATGTAGGGCCCTCACCACGAGGGGGGGGGGGGTTGGAGTGCCAAGCCAAGGACAAAAGATCGCTGAGCAGCCAACAAGCGACTGCCCCCCACCAATCAGGGAGTAATAGATAGAGTTGTGGCATATTGTAGAACATCACAGTACCTACACCACACACACGTATCAGAGTCTCCCCTTGTGAATCGCCATTTCTTCGTTGATCCTCGGCAGCACCCCTCCCCCTTTGCGTATACAATTTAGTAGAGAGTACCTGCACAGGAGCGCCTAATGTAAACAGATGCAATCTTCACTGGGGCGGTGCGTATTTGCCATGTACCTATTATGTGCTCATTAACTGGAGGCTACTCTACTACTGCCCGTCCCGCATCGATCCCTATCTCATAAACGGAGAGTTTGGTGACGAGTTGGGGTATCCTTGCTTGCCGGCTACGAGTTTAACATGACGTGACATGAGGGAAGGGCCGAGCGGGACAAGCCAGACAGACAGACAGACAGACAGACAGACAGACAGCGGGTACATAGTTTGGGCTTGCCGTGGGTTCCGTGGTAGTACATACAGTCGCTCACCTATTGACGGCAGATCCTGTCTGACGGCGCCCCAAACTTGACTCTGCTATTGGGCTCAGATCCCTGACCGCCATCAGACAGGATCCGCCGTGAGTGGGCCGTATTGGCGATAATTTCAGAGGGTGAAACTTGGGGCGGTGGCCTGTGCCGTTGGCGGGGATGTCGGTTGGGGTTGGGGTTCGGCGTTCGGCGTTCGTGGTTCGGGGCTCGGGGTACATTGGACCGTGGTGCGGCGGAAAGAGGCTCGAGGAGCAGAAACGGGGGCCGGGGGGGGGTTGACGATATTGTAGCCGTCGTATTGCAGAGAACACTTTGCAATTTGAGGAGTGCATGTACTACGAACCATGGAAGAAAAACGTACGGATGAGATACCCGGGTTTAGAGGATCCATAATCGACATACTCTCTCTTGTATGCATTAAGCAATTTTAGAATACCTGCAGCGCCCGGAATCATCTATTGTAAAACAGAGTGAAATAGTACACAGACACTCCGGCATACAATATTATGACCCCTGTTTTTTTCCATAGGTCATTCCATACATGTCAGCACCAAAGCGATAAGCGAATACGTATACGGGCACCCGCATTCAATACGTACCTGACGTTCTGTTTCTCTTCGGTAACTTGTGTGACTGAGATTTTAGAGACTAGTCTCTCTATTAGAGACTTTGCGCAAATGGAGCCAGCTCTATATTTTGATTATCTGATTGGTTAATGGTGTGATCGGCACCAATCAGGTTGTCAGAAAGTGGAGCTGGCTCCATTTCCGCAAAGTCTCTATTGTTGTTTCGCTCCAGAGTCAAATTGTGTGAGATGGCCAAGATCGGGGGGGGTGGGGGTTCACCTGCCGAGATACCACACACATGCTTCAGTTTCTTAATTCTAAGATAGGAAGTTATCGATAACCATTTCCACGTGCTCGGTGATGGATCAGCGGCTAGTAAGCTGTTAACCAGGTAGAGTATGTTGACCAGGTAGAGTAGGTACAGGTGGAATACAGCCCAGGTTGGGTACCCTTACCCCCTACCCCTTCTTTCTGGTATTAAGTGCTGGGACCCGGTTCCCATGATGGAAAGCTGACTCATCAGCAAGAACTTGCCGTGCTCTCATTGTTCTGTCTCTTTAGGATAATTCTCTTTGAGATACATGTAGGTATTCTTTTTTCTCTTTTGTCATGTGTCTTTCCTTTACACAAAGGGATTCGCTTCCTTTGGATAGAAAGTAGAAAGCAATAGCCTCTTTCGTTGTTCCCTTATTATCATTCTCTACAAGTAGCTATGATGTCCTACAGTCAATGTATCATAGATCATCACTCGATGATCACCGTCAAATTCTTTAATATATGTATGTAGCCTTCTACTATTATTCTCTCCGGCCTATCCCCACTGACAATAAGAACCTGTAACCTCCTTGTAACGCTCGTTTACTACCTGCCCCCACCCTCCCATATCCCTACTTGCATTCCTTCATCATCATCCTCCTCCTCATCGCACCTCAGCTCCCTCAACTCGCGCCACAAGCATCTAATATTACCCGAATCTCGCAATACCATCAGAAAGATGTCTCGTGTAACGCCCGGCCGGTGTCTTTTCGCTAATGGAATCTGAATGAGTGTTATGTACCCCTGCCAAGCAAGCAAGCCCCTGGTCTCTTTACATGGGGCTGGTTGGCTGACGGCTGCCATTGATGGTGAATGTGAAACGAAGCGACCCGTACTTTAGTGGAGGGGGTGGGGAGGTTTTTTTTCTTTTTTTCTTTTTTGCAGGGTACATACATACATACATAGCTCAGGGCTGAAGATGCGGCTGCTTGGGGGGCTAATTACGGACTAGGAAATACGAGGGAATCTCTTAGGTCGATTGCCTACATGCCCCTAGGACCTACAGTACTTACTACATACTCGACTAACCCTTCTGAGCCGGGATATCGTTGTGCCTGCAGCAAGAGCGGTAGTTGTAACTCTACATGTACCTTCTGCGCGCCTGGAGCTTGGGAGCTTGTCGTCTTGAAAACAACCGACTTAGTATGTAAAGGGGCCGGGGGGGGGGGGGGGTAACCTTGAAAGACATTGTGGCGTTGAGTGGGAAAAGTCATGGCTTACATACAGCAAGGATCTTGTAAAAATTTTCACCCGTCACACGCATAGAGAACGAAAAGAACAAAAAAGAACGGACGGAGGATGTCACGGACTTTGCCATTGTGGTGGTGGTGGTGGTGGTGGTGGTTGAAATGGTGTTGACGTTCAAAGTTCCCTTTTCGGCCTGGCTATGGCAACTTTGGCTCTACTCGCTATCAACCATAAGAGCCTGAAAATGCAGGTGCCGATGACAAGGATACTTTTTGTATGAACCAAAACAATTCTCCATACCAATTATCCCTGTCTCCGTCACTCGCATTTTCAGGTTCTTATAGGTGATAGCGAGTACATACATGTACTCTAGCTCCCGATTGGCTACACAAGCACAAGCAGTAATATGTTTCAAGCCAGCCAGCAGAGGGAGATTTTTCTTTTCAGCGTAAAGAGCGTAAATAAATAAGGGGAGGGGGAAGAAGCAACTTTAACGTTTCGATCTCAGAACGGTTAAAGTTGTGCAACTCTTCGGCTGCAGCCCGCTACGAGGTCCAATCATCAACCACAGGATTGGGTCCATCCCGCGCGTCTTCCTGCAGCGCGATCCCTGTGCTGCTCAGGGGAAGATGTCTGTGATGGGATGGGATGGGATGTGCAGCATCTCTTGAGATAATTCAGATCATTACATGTAATTCTGGAACATGGATCGAAGGGGGGGGGGGGTCATCTCGAGAGGGGTTGCACAGATTGACCTATCAACTTTCATGATTATGAGAGGAGAGGTCTTGAATACAAATGCCGAGTATATATTCCCCCCCTCCCCCCCCCCATATTGAATGGTTCTTTAGTTCTTCACCCAGCGGGCAGATACCTCCACATTCTCTCAGTGCTTCATCCCTTGTTCGTTTCTTGAAAAAAGGCATAGCTCTTGAAGAGTTCCTTTATCCACTCTCTCTATCTCACGGATTTATATATCGTTACTGGTTATCACCGCTTCAACTAAGCAAAAGAAAGAGAAAGAAAGAAAGAAAAACCCACGTAAACCATTCAATATGAAATTCGCACTCCCTCTCCTCGCCCTAGCTGGCACCGCTTTTGCCCACAACTTTGTCACCCACTTCCACATCAACGGCGTCGCCGACCCCAACTGTGTCCGTCAAGCAGTCTCCGCCAACCCCATCCTCGACATCTACAGCAGCGACATGGCATGCAACGCCGTGCAAGGCCTCGCCCAAAAGAAATGTGTTGTCCAAGGCGGCGACGCCATTGGCTTTGAATGGCGCGTCGACCGCAATATCGCCCCCGCCGACTACCCACTCAAGGACGGCTCCATCCCTGTCGGCGTCACCGACGACTCCCACAAGGGGCCCTGCGCGGTGTACATGAAGAAGGTCAGCGACTCGTCGACCGCCGAGGGCGAGGGCGACGGCTGGTTCAAGGTGTCCGAGGACGGCCTCGACTCGGCCGGCACCTTCTGCACCGACCGTATCCGCCTGGCCAACGCGCCCCAGCCCGGCATCATCCCGACAAACATCGAGGCCGGCGACTACCTCATCCGTGCCGAGATGATCACGCTTAACAATGCCGGCCCCGCAAACATGGGCGGGCTCGAGCAGCCGCAGTTCTACACGGGATGTGTCCAGATCACGGTCGAGGGAACCTCGGGCACAAACCCGGCCACCGTCAGCATCCCCGGATACGTCTCGATGAGCTCGCCCGGCATGATCTACGACATCTGGAACTCGCCCTCGGGCACCTTCAGCGACTACACCGTCCCTGGGCCCGCGCCGCTGGAGAACCTCGTCCCCTTCAAGGCTGGTGTTCCGCCCGCGACCATCGGTGGCTCGAGCGGCTCCGCCCCTTCCACCAAAGCGTCATCCGCTCCCGCCGCCACCTCCACCGCCGCCCCCTACACCTCCGAGGCCGCCGCCACCCCCACCTACGCACCCGTAAAAACCACCAAGGCGTCTGCGCCCGCCGTCACCAGCACCCCTGCCTCCTACGACGACGACACCACCCCAGCCGAGACCAGCCCCGCCGCTGAGGACGTCCCCGCAGAGACCAGCGCCGCCGAGGACCTCCCACCGGCAGAGACCAGCGCCGTCGAGGACGCCCCGGCAGAGACCACCACTCAAGCCGGCGGAGCCCCCACCCAGGCGCCCGTCGTTGGCGCCACAACGGTCACCTGCACCACCCTCATGACGCAGTACACCACCGTCTCTGTCACCGCTGGCGAGACCACGTCGACGGTCGTTGTTGACGGCTCTGGCCCTTCCAGCGAGGCGACTGCCGAGCCGACACGCGCACATGGGCGCGGGCGCGGATACCGCGGCGGCAGGGCGCACAAGAGGAGGCAGCACTTGTAGGTTGTGCCGTGGGCTCCTGGTGAGTGGTGGTGTGTATGTGTATGTGTATGCTGTCGGTGGTTACGTATAAAAATAGTGGCGCTTGCGCTTGTGCGTGTTTGTTTATTGTTCGTCCTGTAGATACTTATTTTTTCACTTCTAATTTACTTTTTCTTTTTTGAAGGCGGGCCTGCGGGTTTCTGGGGCTACGCCGCTGCTATTCTTGTTTTTTGTATTTTTCTGAGTGCTATGCATGGCGTGATTGTATTATTGCATACAGTGTTAGACTTGGTGCCAGTGTGACTCCTTACAGATCTGGAGAGGGTGTGGATGGGCGGGGCATGGGCCATCACTCGCTGCGGGGAGTCGCCCATGCAGCGCCCAGTTATTGTGCAAAGCACTACCACACCTGCCTATAGCTGTGCATAATCCATAATCGAGTCCTCCCGAGGAACCGCTACTGCATCCATACATGTAGATAACTGTATATACCACACTCAATTGGTAGATGGCATACAATAGTCACGCAGCCCCTTACGTATGTATGTATGGGGGAACAGCACTACTCGGGTAGGTAAAAAGTACCGGACAATGCAGGTTTTGTCTCTGGGCTTTTTTGCAGTAGTTCACGCCTAGCATGCGCGCACCCATTGGTGAACCAAAAACCTGCATTGTCCGGTACTTTTTACCTGCCCCGAGTACTATTGGCCGCCCCCACCCTCCCTCCCCTCCCGCCCCCAACTTGAACTCTGTTTTTAGACCCCCGTTCGCTGTAGGTATGGCTCGAGAAGCTATGGTGGGTAGGTGTGTAAACTTCGGCGTTTGCAGCCAATCAATCTATAGAGATTTGGAGATCTACCCCCATAATGGTACTAGCGTCCAGCCTAACGGTGGAATTTTGTCCAATTCCCATACAAAAAAAATCCCTCTGAAGTTGACACACCCACCCTCTATGCCTTCTTGCACCATAGGTATTCTCGTTGTGTACGTGTGTAGGCACGTCGTGACAACAGCTGCTGAGCTGGAACATTTCGCGGGCTCCAAGACTCGGTGGTTGGGAGTGTGGTTGGACGGGTGGGCCGTGATTGGGTGCATACATGCATACATACATACATGTAGTTGCTACTATGACGTGATGTGTTACTGGCGGGCGCGGTTAGCTATGGGTATACATGTATGGACTATAGAGTAGCTGGCACATGTACGGACTATGCTCTGACACACACATGTACCTACGTATACCACCCCCGCCGAGCACCGCACCCAACCAACCAACCAAAACCAAGCATCGACAAGTGTTTAGACATGCCATATTCAATAGCGCCGCGGCCGCCCACCACCCATGACCAGCTTAGTACGTAAGCTGTGGCCGTACTCTACCCTACTCCACGGCCCCTCCCGTTTCAGCACCATCTGAAACGTACTTATATACTCGCGCGAGTCGGATAACCACCTGGGTATCCTCAGGTATATATATATCACTAGCCCCAGGAGCGGGGTGAAACATACATACTAATCCTTGTCTAAAAACAGAAACCCTAACCCTACCGTTGCTAGGGGAGGGGCGGTTATGGTGGGGCGAGTGAGAGTTCGTGATTGTGGTGGTGGGCAGGGTGGTTGAGGTGTTGAGTGCCGCGCTACGACCTACTCCTACTGTCACGGGGGGGGGTGGGGGCGGGGTGTGTGGTTATGACCGATGTACCGCCTCGAAAAATTGGCCATCTCCGCCCAGGGACCATCTCAAAGACGCTTGGCTGAACGGTATCCGCTAGCCTCAGAAGTGTCCGTCTGTAGTAAGTTTGATCCTGTATGCATAGCCGGTTCTTCGAGCATTGGCGGTATGTCTGCGCGCGAGGTTTCATATTGTACTGTACTGTACTGTACTGTACATACAGTGCAGTTCGGTATATGAGGGCTGTACGTGCGTGGGTATCCGCACCAAAGGTGTTTGTGTTCACATCAAAGCTGGCCCGTGCGGGGTGTGGCTTACCAGGCACTACGGTCGGATTGAGGAACTAGAATGTAGTTATATCCAGTGAGTAACAAAAATAAAGATATGTACCATGAATGTCTACTATTGTCTTTGACCACCATTGACCGTTGCTGTGAACATTTCATTGGGCACATTGATTCCGGACATGTCACATTATATCCGAATCATAAACACTTCTGATGAGTGGCTGTATAGAGTATATATATGGGGTGTCGGCATATATGCAGCATCCCACCGCAATACTAATCCCCAAAGTTACAATATCCTCGGACTGAGTACAGTGCCGGCGGCCTCTCTCCGCCCAACTGAGCCACTGTAAAACAGTAGAGCAGGCTCTGAGATGCGGGGTTTTCTCGGCACAGTATACAGTACCAAAAAAAGGGCGGTGTAATACGTACTGCATCAATACGGAATTGTGTAAAACTTCAGTTACATCGGAATCCTAAATATCATACCGTAACAATACCGTGTCTTGCTAGTTGCGGTACTGGATCCACCCGCCCTTTTGGTACTGTATGTATGTATGTATGTACATGTATGTATATACTTCATCTATATACATGTATGCCACCATTGAAGTCATCGACTCTGTAAAACATGATTAGGCCGGGCCCACAGATAGCGGCCACAATGAGCGCCACTCGAGTTCTTGATCATGCTCAACGGGTAATAAGAAAAGGACATCGATACCTCCTCGGTCGACCTTGCTATATATCGCTATCAATACCCACTGTGGTACGGTGGGCGGTTGTTTCTTCGGCTTTTAAGCTTAATTCAACGAACCGATGGCGTGCATGCATAACTAACCGTATGAGCTGGTGAGTAGAAACAAAGGGGAGGGGGGATCTAGGGCGAAAGCTCGCTCTTTATAATCACATAAGTACATGTACTAGGGTGTAGCGAAAAGTGATCAGAATCTGATAAGAGAAATACACATATTCACCGCAGCATTTACTTATCAGATTCTGATCACTTACCCTCAACACCCGGTACTTGTACAGTCTAGAGGCCAGACTACATGTACAGTGCCGGACAGTCAAAATCAACCCTCATGTTCTTTTCAAGCCAGAAACTAGTCCTAATCGGGTAACAATAATCATCGAATCATCCCAATAGGGTAATAACTGTCCCAATGAATGTGGCCGCCTTGGCATAAAGCTATTAAAGTTATTATTTCACACCTATGTTTTTTTCGGGCAGATTGCACCAAATGTTTGAGAGGTCATAGTGCAGCCAGTTCTTGATTATTTTAAATCCCCTTTTATGGGGATGTTTACAACCATGATTAGACCCATTTTACAATAGAACATTATTTTTGGACAACTGTTGCGTTGTGGGGTGGAGGGGAGTCGATGGTTGCTCTGGCCGGCTGGTTTTGGCTGTCCGACACCGTACCTCCATCGTCCAAACTACATGACGAAATGGTTGACAATGCAGACGTTGCTGACAGCATCAATCTACCACCGCCAACTAACCGTACTAAATGCACTACATGTAACAACTAACCTACCACAAACCACAAACGCCGATGAGCGAGCCAGGCTAGTGTGGGAGAGCAGGTACCGAAGCCGGTGTGCGTTGGTGTTGGTGTTGGCGCTAGTAGTATTGATTGCTTTGTCATCCATTATTAGTGCTACATACATGTACTAGTAGCGTCACATATAGATCCCGGGCCCTTATATAGAACCATATATCACCACCGCTCAACTCTGTATAATGAGATACAAAGACACCATGTGCTACAAGTACTGCATGTTCATGTAGATACATGTAGCAGGCGCACTGCGATGCCCACCTTCTACGTCTTTATGCCTACATGTACTACAATGCCCAGTACTAGCGTGCACGCGTACGGTATACACATGCATCTATGTCCATACATGTACATACATACAGGCACGAGATGACGGCGGCGTCTTTGTCGTTCCCAATATGGCGGCCCACCAACAATACTATCGAGGACCTCTTCTGCTCTTGATCATATCATAAATAACCCAAAGCACACACACTAGGGCCCTCCGTCTCACCCATCGCTCGCTGTCACACATTGCATTGTCCCACAGCTACCACGACGTACAGACCGTATAGCTGCTGTACAGACCATCATCCATCGTACCACAACCACACACACACTTACACACACACGCACGCACGCACGCTGCATATACGCCAGTGCAGTACGTACCTGCAGGTCTCTATAGCCCAAGCCACACAGGCCCACGAGCGTTCAGATGGCAAACACAAACCTCAGCTTCAAAAAGATCGTCCACAAGCTCTCCTCGCCCGACGCCTACCAGCGCCTACGCTCCGGAAACCACGACGACACCACCCCCCTCCTGGGTCCTGAGCCCCGCGGTCCCCCGCCGTCATACTCGTGGGAGAAGCCCCACCAGGAGGCGCCGAGCTTTCGAGATGAGCAGGCTGGGGAGCAGCTACAGGGAGAGCAGCAGTGGGGAGAGCAGCAGCGAGGAGAGAAGATACTGTGCACCGCAGACCGGTTGGCGGTTGGAATGGGGCTGGAGTATAAGAAGCGCGAGGTCATTCTGAAGCGGACGGGCTCGAGCGCTGGGACAGGCGGGAGTGCGTATAAGAGAGCGGGGGGTGGTGGGCGATCAGGGCGAAAGAAGAAATGAGGTGGGAGAACTTGCTGGTTGCGGGGAAATAGATCGGATTGTGATTGGGAATATATTTTTATCTGGGGGTTTTAGGATTCCTTTTCTTTCCTTTTTTCTCTCTCTTTCATTTTCGCTGGTTTCTTCTTTTAAATTTCGCTTTCTTTCTTTCTGGTTGAGGACTCTTCTTGAATGTAGCTCATGGTCAACCTCTCTGCCTCTTAATGAATATCTTGAGAGCATGAATCGGTGTTCAATGAGTGATATTCTTGCCAGTGCTTCTGACTCAACCCCGCTCTATGTAGAACCACGCAAACGCATCCCTCCGTGATCCTCGCTTATTCTGCAAACCGGTCAGAAAATGAGAACCTCCTTACTGAGGATCATCCTGTCCCTTACATTTGACAGTACAAGTCATAGAATATCACTCGACACGTGAACTGGCCGTTCGCCGCTCCTAACCATCTCTATGCAATTCACAGAGAAGTTCTTTATTAGAGCGATGATGTGTTGCGTAAACAGAAGAAACCATTGCTCCATTGTAATCAGGGTCGAAGTATACTCACATAGGATAATACGTCTTGGGCTTCTAAACAACTCAAGACCGATCTCCCTTATGATTAGTTTTGAGAAATGCCTAAAACTCCCAAGACGTGCTAGTACCGCCACCGCCAATTACAAGATGGCAGAGATTCTAGTTCATCGAGCTCCGATCATGGAGTTTGTACCTAATCCCCAACCGCTAGTAACTCGTCCATCAGTCTTACAAGCAGAAAGCATCGCTTCGGAGCATGAGTACATACCAACGGGTAGACAGCCTCCCTATGCAAAACCTTTTGCTTAGTCATGGCGCACAAGTCTCACCCGACTCAAACCACCTGGCCTAGAGACGAGCGATTGGATTATTGATTGGTTGATAATTCATTTAAGAGTAGCGATGCTGCTATTGCTGCTCTTTGTTGTCTGTACTCTTGATGAGCGAGATAGTCCCTGCTTTCGCCCTGAGTAGCCACGTGCACTACTGCATCAAGGTCGAAATCAGCTTAAAGAATAGAACCATGTCTTTTTTTTACATATACATGTCAGACAACCTCCAGCATAGCTATTCGACCCTAGCTAAAGTATTTTACATACGTATGGGCGGCTGTATATAGAAACTAGAAGCTATCGTGCATCAGCCTTTAGCCGGGAATCCTATATATGATTAGTCTCAATTACGAGCAGAGCAATAGCTTGACTCATGAAGAGTATAGCTATAAACTCAGCACACATCATCTCGGAGCCTATATATAGCTTGAATATGGGTGTCGTAGTAGCCTGTTATTACTATGATTCTTTTTGATAGTTGTCATATTGTTATTGACAGTAGACCGCTGTGACTGGGTATTGGGCTGTATATATTTAGAATGGCCATGGGGCTATTGAACTTCATACGAGAGAAAAAATAGCCTCGGTGATACGGAAACTACATGTTTATACCTGTATCTAGCTAGTATATGTGTCTGGATCTAGTATACGCACATACGTACCTTAAGGATACCAATTACGTCGCCTTACCCCATTTGTCCATTTGGAAAGAAGGAGAAAAAAAAAGAGAAGAAAACGGTACATACAGTAAGTACATAAAAAGAATAAAATAGCAAAAGGTACTGCAGATATGGCCGGACCCATATCTACTACCCCCACCCCTGGATTGAACCATGGACCTTCTAAAGACGTTCAAAGGCCAGGCACAACCACACGGTGTTCCGGGGGGCGAGTGTTAACCGCTAGGCCACTCGCCCATGTATGCTAGAAACTTGGACCGATATTTGAACGCATAGAAACGCCAAGGGCCGTAGGAGGGGACTAGCCGGTTTGGGCGCTAGTGCCACCTACACTACATGTATACAACCAGGCCACCGACCGCCGTTTTAGCTATTCTAAGTCCACCACCCGTCGGGAATACTCGTGGTCATACTTCACCCATCTATGTACTTCTGGAAGTGGAGCGCACTCTAACTATATGACGGCTAGCCAGACGGTAGAGGTCTTTCCACCGCTCGGTCAGAGGGTAATATACACCGAGTGATGGTACATGAAGCAGCCAACACCCATTCAATTTTCTTTTTCGTTTAAATCATTAATTGCCTTTACATGCAAGCCAACACCCACCTCACCAACAACGAGCACCGAATTCAACACAGATACCTCTCCTATATCTCCAGAAAATATACGGGTTGTTATTTCGATTCATTTTTGTTTCTTACTGGCCCTATTAAAAGCACTATCCCATAGTAGGATGAAAGTTGTCAAACTTGCGACCTAGACCGTGCACGACTTAGAGAAGAAATTATCTTGCTTTTTACACGGAACAGAGCCAATCAAGAATTTCTAAGAATTACCACACTAGGCTAGTGAAGGTTGGAAAAGGGAGGTCGCAAGTTTGACAAGTTTCATCCTACCATGGGATAAAGGCCTCGCTGATGCCCGGAAGAAGTGATACAGGCACCCATCGCACACCCGCAACCCCACCTAACAGCAAAACTACGCGTGAGGTCTCTAAATCACTACATCATATATCACATCACGCCAGTTCTTTTACCCTCTCCCTTCCCTCTCTCAACAGGCAGAGAGAGAGTAGAAAGACTGGTGTGCGGGCTGCACTTTCCTGGTCTCAACATTTTGGGCTAGCAATGGTCTGTATATAGGGGCCAATTATTCTCATTACAGTGCATACCCTGCATATTCCTCATATATCATTAGTCTCCTCGGGGGTTTTAACCCCCGCTGCAAAACAGAAAAGTCCTATGTTAAACAACAACCCAAACTAACCTACGCCCAGCACACAAAGAGACCGGAAAAAGCTTCACACATACCGTATTAATCATACCACTACCCCGGACCCCTACCAAGGAAACTCCTAACACTCCTCTCCTCATCCACAAACACCATCTCGTCGCCCTCGCTCCCCACCACCAAATCCTTCTCCACCACCAACTCATTAACCCATTCCCAATCCTTCACCACCCTTCCCGCCTCAGCCCTCACACTTCTCCCGTACCCGCCCACCCCCTCACTATGCGACGGCGTCCCCGTCCACGCCATCCGCTGCTCCGTCTCCCCCCACGCCCCACCCCCACCACTCATAAACACCGCCGTCCCATTCTGTCTCGTCTCCATACTCCCTCCTCGCGGGAACACACCGCCATCCCCGCGCTCCTCCACCCCGCGGTCGATACTGGCCCAGATTGTAAAGTTGCCGTGCGCCGGGTCCACCAAAAACGTCGTGTTCACGCTGAGCGGCCACCGGAAAGTATTCGCCTTCCCAGTAGCTGCGGAGCTCCCCTGCGTAATCTGCTCGACGCTCTGCGTCGCGCCACCGGCGCTGACGCGGTTTGTGTTGGCATAGCTGAGTCCCTGTGACCACACCACCGCGCGCGGACCGGCCGAGGTACTGATCGTTGCCGTGAACGACAATGCGCGCTGCGCCGTGATATGATGGTACAGCGTTGCGTTCACGTTGCCGCCGTCCTCGGTCGTGAGTTTCGTTGTTGTGCTGAACGCCGTGGCGTCGAGTGATTTATGGTGCAGCGCCCCCGTGGTGATCCAGTTCTCGCTCGGATCTGTCCACACAAACACGCGGCCAGAGACGATCCAGTCGTTGGCGATCTCCTCATCCGGGTCAGCCGTCACAACGCGGATCTCGAAGGTGGCGGGCGATCCGAGGATGAGCGGGAGGAAGGGCGTGATGTCGATGGTGTACTCGGGGACGTCGTATGCGGCGATACCAACGATAGGGCGCCAGAGCGCGGGATTAATACCGCCGGTATAGATCTCTGCGAAGGGCCATGCGACACCGGCAAGGTCGCCATTGATGAGGAGCTGGACCTCACGGAATGGGGATGCGCCAGGGAGGGGCGCCCCGGGGAAGGTATGCTTGTAGGCGTTGGGCACGTTGGTATACCAGAACTCTTCGTCTGCGTTGCCTGAGGCAGAGAGAGAGACGGTGGCGCGGATGGTGTTGGGGGGGAGGGTGTGAGCTGTAGTAGCGCGGTCGCGGGGGAGGAGGAAGTGGGAGGGGTGATCTGTAGTGGAGGAGAGGGAGGAGATTGGGAGGATCTGGTTTGCGGGTCCCGTGGGGTGGAGCGGGGGCCTCGAGGGATATGTTGAGGGCGGGGTGTAGAAGGTTGCGGTGAGGGTCGCGGTGAAAGTCCCGGTGTAGGTGGAATCGACAAGGTTTCCGAGGTCGAAGATCAGCTTTTGGGGCTGGCTGAGGAGAGTGGTGTAGGCGGTCATGTCTTTCATGTAACTGTTCCAGAGGTTAATCAATGTTTTCTAAGCCATTGAACAAGGCCGAGGTGTGAGGTATACTTGAAGATAATACCATCCTGTGTGGGCTCTGCAGTACTCGTCCGGAATACTTCAACATCCCCAAGAAACAGCATGGCAAGCCTATCAAACTGCCTACCTTTCGATGTCATGGTGAGGTTAAAAAGCACATGTGTCCATCTGCATTTTGGCGGTGTATAACTCCCTAGACAAACTCTTAGTTTTCCTTTTACAGTAGAGACATAGCATGTAAAGGACTCACCAACAAAAGGCTTCCCATAACTCCATCCAAACTCATGCTCCATCAGCATAACACTGCACTCGTTCCCTCTCCCCTCATACGACTCGGGCAAGAACTCCGCGCCCACCCTAACCGGTGGATACACCTGAAACACATTCAACGGCACCTTTGCACCATCTTCTGACCCCTCAATCACATCCTCCACCCCAATATCCTTCCAAGGCCTTCTAAGTCTGCCGCTGTAGAAGCCTCTCGGGGCCAGCAGAGTGAACACCAACAGCCCACACGTAAAGAGCAGGAAGTAGACAGCGCATGACCGCTTAGGATTCTTCTTCACCCCAAAGCTCGCATCTTTTATTGTCCCACTCCGGGGTTCCTCGAACGAGTCGCGGAGAGTGTAGCCATCGTCAGAGTACGAGTCGGGATCCTCGGAAGGTGTTTCTTCCTCGTCGTACGGGCGCTTCTCGTGGTTAGTTCGCTTGAAGTCGAATTCGGATCCAAACATGACGAGGCCTGCTCGAGTATTGTCAATAAGTGGCGGTTTTATGTATGTGTAAGTGGTTTGAGTGGTGGGTTGTTGTTATCTATGAGTGGTTGCTATCTGTGGTGGAGCTGTGAGGTTGACGACAGCGCCAAGGCTCGGAAGCTATGCAACTGTTCCCCGGTGGATAGATTAATAATAATAGAACACAGCCGAGTGATGAACTGTGATTAAACGAGTCTACCCCTCAATGGACAACCAGCCTATCCGGAACAGCAGAGTAGACAACAGTAGGCGGAGTATATCACAAATGGAAGTGCATAGCAAGCTGGAAATCGAAACCCAGGAGGCCTCATGCACACACCAGGTGCGTACATACTGTAAGTCAGTGCGTGTTCCAAAAACCAAACTATTGGGTGAGAGGAGACGATAATGGTATTAATTAATAAGAATACAGTACCAAATGCGGGGTGTTTTCACTACCGCTAGAATACTGTAAAAATGTGTTTTCAACCAAATGCGGGGTTACTACCTGATTTCAGGGAATGCTGCATTTGTGACTAGTGTTGTAGTAATACTATAGGAATACCGTAAAAATACATGTACTAATAACTACATGTATCTGGACATACCGTATGCACTAGTGGGGTGATTTACATAGCAGTGTGACATGACTGTGACTGACTGTGACACCAAATGACCACGATCACCACCACCACCACTGGCACGATCACCATCATGATCTTTATCATGCTGGATGCAACCTACAACTACATGCCAGTGCATCAGCGGGTGAGTTGGCCCTAACGTCTCCATCATTTAGTCAAGCTCCCCTAGCATCACATAGAAAACTTCGATTAAAAAAGTATTTCCTAACTTTTAAAAGCCCATCCTCGTGAAATGATAATTGATAGAACTACTAATTGATTAAGTGCTCATGATGTTGATGGTTGTTTGGCTTCATCAAAACTATTCAGTCTTGTACATAAAAGATCGTGGTAAGATGGGATAGCAACTGTACTTTTACAATACCGCAGCACTACTGTAAATACCGCAGCACTACTGTAAAATAAATCAAGACAGGTTGTCAAGCCACCTATCACGCCATAAGTCCGCAGTTGTAGTATACGCGGATAGAAGTCACGACAGCACCAAGATATCGATACTTTCAACTGGAAGAACCGAACAGGCCATAATGAATCCAAAGTGGGCGAGCAAAATTTCTCGTGACTCCTCTAATTTATCTTTTTCTTTTATACACAAAAAAACAAAAGGTACTGCAGATATGGCCAGACCCATATCTACTACCCCCACCCCTGGATCGAACCATGGACCTTCTAAAGACGTTCAAAGGCCAGGCACAACCACGCGGTGTTCCGGAAGGCGAGTGTTAGCCATTCGGCCACACACTCGCCCATGTGTTTTCTCTGCCTGAAATGATTGTTGGCTTAACGCCAAAGAGTGCCAAGGCTGGTGGTGACTAACCCTCTTACCAACCCTCTTAGGGCTTGTAACGTTGGGAGAGCTCGCGTTTTTCACTTCACATCACCCCGCAATCTACCTCATCAACGAAAACGATAAGCCTCATTCTTCAACATAGGATTACATAAGTACGATCAAGATTGGATTAGTATAAGACCTAGGCCCGTCTTGCATTCTATGGACATTTTGGCTCCGGATCACTTTAATGATGGCGATGTATTCCAGGTTTGTATGAAAAGTCATCAGCGAACACTAGCATACTTTAATGAGCCAGGGTGTCTTAGAAAGAGAAAGCTTGATTGCTGTCGACTCCTTAATGAGCTATATCATAAATGTCTGGAACACCACATATATAGGTATTCTTAAGATACGTATAATAAGAGCTGAGAGACTATTCCTCCTGCTTCTATCACTAACACAACCCCACCCTATCTCACTTGCAAGGAGGAGCATATTACGCTTTGCGTAGGATCTAGAGTTTAGGGCACTTTGTGTATTCTTTCTATTGGCTTGGAGGTTGGGTTAAGACACTGAGAGTATGGCCACAGGATATGTAAATACTTGGGTAGGGGTCATATATTGGCATATTGAGAGGGACAGGCTGTCCGGAGAGCACGATTTATCCATTTTTTAGTCCCGAAAACGAGCGTCCTGTCTCTGGTCGGTCAAACAATGCCAGCTACGACAGCGCAATGGCTTAGTAGATTGTTGCGAGTGATGGGCTGTGACTGCATCTCTACAGGTTGAAAAACAAATGGAAGGGAGTGAGTGCGTGGTGTATCGCTCCGGCTTTTTTCTATCTACTCAGACTAGCCAGATATATACTCATTTCTTTTAATACTTCGAGCTCCCAGAAGACAATGTGCGTAACCTATTGGTTTACGCTAAGAACCCAATCTTGTCCTCTAGTAGGTGACTGTTGCTACATATTCTCCACCTCTCAAATGTGTTCAATAATTATTTATGAACACAGAAACATTAATCATAACGTATTTCACTGGGAAAGCCATCATCACCGGGGAAGCAACCGAACGTCACAAAAAGAGGTTGTGGGCATCAAAACACAATATATGAAGGCAAGCACATATAAGAGGGGTTCAGTGTGCCTTTTCCGAATCCTGGAGTTATATTACTAAAATTTGGTAAAGTCGATTAAGCTTACACTCCCTAACCCAGTCAGTGACTCCCTAAAACAATACTCTCGCTAGATAGAGTTAAACCATGTCCAAAATAGCTGGGAAACACCTAAATAATACTTCTGGCTACTTGGTTCTGTAATTGTATATAAATCCAACTTTCTTCAGCCACTTTGGGTCATCCCGTTGTCACCCTTGATTGCTTTCCCAGTGACGATCGTTTTCCCGGTGAAACACGTTATATCACACAGCTACTATTCCTCAGGTTCTTCCTTCACCTCGATCTTCACACTCCCCCCCCTCGCCGCCTTTAACGGCACGCCCTCCAGCCCCGCCTCCCTCCTCAGCTCCCCCAACGACATCTTCGCCCCACATCTAGTCCTCGACACCGCCACCAACCGGTCCTTATCCCTCTCCGTCAGTCTCCAGGGCCTCCCCTTCTTTGCACGCGGCTGCAGAATCTCCGGCCTCACCATATTCTCCAGAGACGGCTCCAGCCCGTGGTCTTTGAGGTTTTGTGTAATCTCGCGGTTTATCCGAGAGCAGGCGCTGGCGCTGAGATGTAAGTCGCGCCCGATGCGCGCGAAGGTTTCACCATGCTGGTGTTTTGAGACGATGGCAGCGCGGGTGCGGGGGCTGGCGGCGCGGGTGCGGGGGCTGGCTTGCTTGCCAGGCTGGTGGGGGCGTGCGGGTGCTGATCCTGAAGGGTCTGATGGTTCGGGGACTGGGATGTGGTTGATTGTGCTGCTGTCAGCTATGACGGCCGGACAGTTGGAAGGATCGCTCCTTGTAATCATTTCATTCATGTTGTGCTCAGTTGCGTTTTGTGTATTATTCGCTGCGGAATTGTCAGCGGGATATCATCTTGATTATCTACGATGAATCGGGTAAATTGACGACGTGCCTTTCTTCTAGGAACACTGGAGTTCTCAAAAGTTTGTTGTACTCAAAGGGGCGGCGACGGCTCTTTATGGTAACATTCGGTTCTACGTCATGGAGCGGGTTACCGTTTGGGGTGCGTGTGCCGAATTTGATCTGATGGTATGAAATGTACAGCGGTAGGTAATAAGTGAGGGAACGGGCTGAGACAGAGTGATACAACATATGGTGTTTGCAAATCACCGTATCTCAGGGCGTTCCATCACTTATTACCTGTACTCGCTGTATAGAGCGAGGTGAAAAGTGAAGGCATAGACCACCAATTATCATGAATAATTATTCCCCGAGAATTGGAGAAGTATATTTCTTGTATGTTCAGAATTCCCCTATTAGCTCAAATTAAACTATTATTCCTCTAGCTGTGTTGATTTTATTGGTTGGGTTGCCAAAAACACGCCAAGACCACACATATTATATGGGATGTAGCCGAATCTCATGTACCTTCTTTCATATCCGACCTGAGAGAGTGCCCTTTAGATATATTAAATTTGATACCCAAAGTCTTACTCTATGAAGCCTTACTGATTCCTGGTCGCAATTGGGAGGTGTGTTTTCGTTCTGTTTAAGCTAATTTTGATGTATTTTTGGTTGCATGTCTTCACTTTTCACCTCGCGCTGTACACATACCTGGGCCCCCTATTCACATACAGCTTCTCATTTCTCACTTACGGGAAGCTGGCTGAGACGGAAAAGAAGCGATAGGAGAACTGTCTCTCGTTTTTGGGCGGCCTTTACCTAATAGCGCACAATGCGGAATTTCGCAGGTACTTTTAAGATACGCAACGCAATATGTCATTTCTACGACCCTTTATAGAAGATCTGGTCTGGGTGAGCTAACTAGAAGGTCGTGTGTTATAGTGCGGGCAGGTAGGTATAAAGAGCTGGAATAATTGATAAGGGCCCGTTTGTCTGCCGGCTGGAACGGGGTTATAGGACTTATATAGGTGTTTATTTTTCTCCAGAGCTTTCAGTCAAAGCCATCGTTTCCCACCGTATCCCATATTCTTATGGCAAGCTACTGCTGCATTATGCCCTCCACCATTCTATGGTGTATCGGAGGGTGTGAGTTAGTTACATAGTAGTTGGGCGTAGTTGGGCGTAGTGACTAACTGTCGACTCGCTGCTTCATATTATCAACCTTACGTTTTCATGAGCATGAGTCAAGAATGCGAATCAAGGCACCCGACTAACTCAATCTATATAATATAATTTCCCTAAGCGATGCATATACAGAACTCAGAACACAACTTGAAATTCAATTCCTTAACATCAATCACAGAATATCACTCGAGCCTGCCTTCTTCCAGAAATCTTTTTTTTTGTTTAAATCCTTCTTCTAGATTTAGTATCCGCTGGTCAAAAAAAGAACATACTGGCTTTAATTGGTTTATCCGAGAAATTCTTTTCTTTCCTTTATTTCACTTACAGTTCAGTGATTTGATGCTCTGGATGAGGGTCATGATGACCCTTTTTGGAACGTCTGAGATAGAACCGTGATTAAGACTATGTACTAGCATTGAATTTACAGCGATATTGTGTTATGAAGATGGGTTAGTATCTAATGCACTAAAGGATTTTAAGGAGCTATCCGGTATGGGAACCTCTGTTTGGCCGTAGCTGTTATGAGAGAAATATTATCTCTTTTTTATTATTATATGCTGCCCCCTCCCTACTCGCGAGCTGCACTAACAGCCAAGTTTGGAGCTTTGCCGCTATGGCGCGATTGTATAGGACACGGCTGGAGGCCGTAACATACCTTATATATATGACGATTCAATGAAGAAGACTTCTCTTCTCCTTCATGGACCAAAATCCAACCTCCTCATTACAAATGTAAAGAAAGAAGTAAAAGAGAACAAAAAGTAAAATAGAGGGGAAAGAGAAGAAAAAGATTTATTTGCAAAATGTTCCCGCTCTCTATAGATATACCACCGAAATCTACACTCTAACGGAAATTCATCGCAGAAATCACCCAACGCCCCATTTCCCACCGCCATGCCACACTACCATTAAAACGCCACGCCACCAGAGTTTTTCTGCCTCGGCTCACTAGCAGCCTCAAACGTTCCGTTCTCCAGCCTCCTTATACCTTGCGCACTGCTCTGCCCCGGCGCAACCCATACCGGTATCTGGCCCCTGCTTTCCAGAGCTTCAACAGTGGTGTTGTCGTACTTATACTCAAAGAAAGTAGTGTTGGGAGTCAACTGGTTGTGCAAGCGCGGAAAGGCAATTGCTTCGTCTAATAACCGGCAAGTCAGTATGTAACCACTAGAGAAGAGGAAGGAGGAGCTTACAAGCCGAAAGGCCCTCATCAATGACATGGATTATATTCTGAATGGTCGCCGTGATAATACGGGAGCCACCAGCGGCACCGATAACGAAGTTAATAGAGCCGTCTGCGTTCTCCACGATGCTGGGCGACATGGAAGAGAGAGGGCGCTTGCCGGGGCGGATGTAGTTTGCGGCGGAGGGGACGAAGCCGAATGCGTTACTAGTGCCCGGGATGCTAAAGTCTTTTTTTTTTTCGTTCGAGATTATTACTCGAGCAAAAGAGGGGAAGAGGAATGGCATGGGGAGATGGAGAGGGAGGATGAGGGGGCACACACCATTCATCTCATTGTTCATGATAATACCGGTCTCGGGGATCATGACTTGGCTGCCGAAGATGAGGTTGATAGTGCATGTCATAGAGATGGCAAGACCTCCCCTGTCGATTGAGACCATGTGGGATGTTCCAGGGCTATGATGGAGGTAATGTCAGTTCATTGATAAAGGAAGAGATGCAAGGGCTGGGGGAGACTTACGTCTCCAATGATTCAAGACCAGCTGGATCATACTCCTTTGGGTCAAGGACAGAATCATCTTTAATCTTGCTACGGATCTCGTCACTAACAGCAGGACTAAACATGGACTCCTGGTACGTAGTCATATTGTCACTGAAGGAGGGATCTCCCAATAGAGCTCTCTAATGAAGACAGCGTTAGTCGTTCCGTTCCGTACTGAGAGAGTATATCGCCATTTTAATCATTTTCTTACCTGTCCATACGCAAACTTCATACTCTCCACCAACCTATGTGTTTTAATATCCACACTAGCCTCATCAAACCCCTGCCACACATTCAAAGTGCTCAGAACGACCGGGCCACCACTCGGCGCCGAGCAGCTTGTCAAGGTCAGATTACGGTAGTTCATATCAACCGGCTGTCTGTGTACAATCTCATATGCTGCCAGATCCTCAAGCGTCATGATTCCACCGGTGCTCCGAAGCTTCTGAATTGTCGCATCCGCAATCGGGCCGTCATAAAACGCCTCAACGCCCATGTTTGCGATCGTCTCTAGTGTGTCTGCATACCGCTTCCTATACATGACATCACCTAACTTCACCCTCTCGCCGTTCGGCGCAAAATCCTGCGCCCAGGAAGGATCTTCTGTCAGGAATGGGAACGGTCCCGAGGGGTGGTTCATGTAGGCGACCAAATCCTCAGTGACAATGAAGCCATCGCGAGCGAGCTTGATGGATGGTTCGATGAGCTTCGCCCAAGGGAGACTACCATAGCGAGTGTGGATCTCCGCGAGTCCGCGCAGTTCACCTGGGGTAGCGGAAGCGAGACCGCCGCGGATACTAGCCGCAGTGTTGTTGGCAAACATGTCTTCGCTAGCCGAAGCAGGGGCGGTCTCGCGGAAATCGATGAAGTCGTATACGCCAATGGGGCTGCGAATCAATGCGAACCCACCGCCGCCAATACTGCTGAGGATTAGTTAAACTCCAATTGATTTTGAGAGATTCTGTGCTTTACCCGCTATGATACATGGCTGTTTCACACCATATTAGCATACAAACATTCTGTGAGATTAGGAACTCAGAATTGTACTTACCGACAGTGCCGGCGCAAATCGCAGTACCCACAATCTACAGTCCAGTCAGTTCCTCTTTCTTCGTCCAAATGTGACTTAGTGATAATTGGGACTTACGGCATCAGCAGCATTCCCGCCTTGCTTCTTCATAAGGTCGACTCCAATTTCACTGCAAACAGCGGCTTCAGATGCCACTGCGCCATTATCGTCTTTCTTCTCTCCATAGTAGTACGGAATCGCGACGACATTTTGCGCAATAAAGAGCAGCGCAAGCTTTGAGAGTGTTGATGCCCACATTTTTTTCTACTCTTTGTGGTTGTGGGGGAGAAACAGGAGATGTCGATGGCCTTTTTGGTGGGTACGTAGAAGGCAGATAGCCTTCTTAACTACAGACACAGGACTACTAAGGTGAAAAACGAGGGTAAGGTATTAAGGGATGTTAGCCTCCTTAAATAGAAATCCTGTCCTATCACAATGACACTACTCTAGAACCGCGAATAAACAAAGTGACCGTCAACAAACGTGTTGTACTTGTGCTACTCTCATCTCATTCTAAAAACAAAACCTCGTCATGCATACAACGCTCTATATTCTACTGGCATTTCCGGACGCAACTGCTATTGCATGCCATGCAAAAGATAGCCTTGGCGGGGGTTTTCTGTGTATACAATAGCAATTGCGTCCGGAAACGCCAAAAAAAACTACGAGTAAACAGGGAAAACCTAGCCCTTGTACAATGGCGAAATAATTTCCAGGTGAGATTATTGGTGGGTTATCAGATACCACGGCCGGTTCCTGCCTCGTGAGGTTCACTACATGTATGCAGCAGCTGTAGCTGCATGAACCAAGGGTTATTGTGCCGATCATGGCCCATAACAGCATCCAGGCTGATAAGTACCGGTAGCAAGGGTAGAGAATGTATTTTTATTTCTAATAGTAATAGTAATGATATTCTTACAAGTGTTCATTCAAGTTGAGGTCCGGTAAATCTGTACCTACTCGTAATTTCATAGCGTTTTTAAACACAGCTGGGTCTACATACAACCAAGATTGGAGCCCCACGCAGAATTTGGCGGGAATGCACACCCAGTTGTGGCTAGCTACAGGAACTCGTGGATAGAGATACATCTCGGCAAGAATCAGTAGAAGTTGGTCGCACTGCATTGGATGAGGAGGAATACCTATCACAAAAAAAGACAGTTGTATTTATTAGCCCCAGATATCCAGCTGGACCTGGGGAGGTACACGTTTTGATAATGATTCAGATCAAAGACCGTTGAGACAGTTGAGCTTCGAAATAAAGAGAAAAAACGCTTAAGATTGGTCGTAGCACTCGGTAGGCGTCGGCGTATATTGGAAGAAGATTTGCAAAATTTCTAATAAGTTTCATTCGATACTGGAGGACTTGGGAACTTCAACGGCATCGGGACAGGATTCAAGCAAGCTTGTCCCTGTGCTGGGTATCTCGACGTGCTCTTTCCATCATGTATCATCAGCATGTAATGCAGAGAACAGCGATAGATAATAAGTGATGGAACGCCCTGAGATGTGGTTATACCTGCAAACACCGTATATTGGCGGCGTTTTACTCAAAACAGGTATCGCTCTGTCTCAGCCCGTTCCATCACTTATTACCCACCGCTGTACATGTACTATCTAAAACTGCCAGATGCACTAAAGTTCTAATCCTTTATAATTAGCTGTAGCTGCTGACCACATGCGAATCAAAGATGCGCAGTCGTGTTTAGAATCTTTACAGCTAATAGTTTTTCCTGGCACTTTGCATATCACTTAATCCGTCAGACCGATTCCAATGTTGTTACTCAAACCCAATGCGGAAGTCGTGATATAAAAGTCTAAGGATGCATAGATCCTCCAGATTTTACAGCGCTGATTCTTATCGATAAGACCGTGACAGATCACCTCATCATGGACACTTCTCTGCGATGTTTGCATCACGACTTCCACATTGGATTTGAGTATCAACATTTGAATCGGTCCTGACAGCTTAAGGGATAGACGTGTCAGACCTGCCCTAGGACCCACAATACAAGGAGGACCCCAAATTGACTGCGCGCTGAAACCAAAGTTTGTGAGAAGGGTGCATTATGTAGTAGGTGTAGTACGGTTGTAGCTGCTAATTAATGAGTTAAACAAAAAAAAACGGTTATCCCTTGGACGGATGAAACTGTCAAATTCGCAGCCTGCCCTTTTGAGCTAATACTAGCCCAAGCAGGTATCTAACGCTTATCTTTGATTGGCTCTATGGTTATTCTCAACCATTAAGAGCAACGGATATACCCAACTCAGCGCGTGCACGGTCCAGGCTGCTAATTTGACAATTTCATCCATCCAAGGGATAGCTGCTGGAGAATAAAGCCGAGTGACATCGCATGATCTATCACATGCGGAATACCAGATAAGAGAGGCTGATAAGTTGCTTAAAAGCATTTGGTAGTTGCCAACAACACACTTTCATGAAATCTTTGGTAGTATAGTGGTTAGTATACTCGCTTGTCATTCAACTGTCCGCGAGTGACCGGGGTTCAATTCCCCGCCAGAGAGTCTTCTTTTGTTCCTTTTTCGGGCGCTGATCGATTCTGTTATGCTTTGCTAAAGTGACAGCTTAAGGATACCTTGCGTATGTTGTAATTTCTACATGTAGTTGATTTTTGTTATAATGATTGCTCTCTATTCTACCTGCCCGTCCTTACTTCTCATTGTGATACCCGCTTTATTCGGGTGTAGAATCTGGGAGGGGGATGCTACTGATCCAGTCCTTTATCTTATCTAATCAATAGTTATCGCCCAGATGTAATCATTAGGAGTCCAAAATTATCAATTAAGCGAGTGAGAAATAATGAATATTCTGCGCATTGTGGTTGACAAGACAAGACGAACAGAATAAACCCGAAGGCCTCTCAGGCACTCCTCGCGAAGGCCCCACGCGCCGTTCACTGTCGAAGCACCCGCCACACCACTCAAAGCAATGGCCACTACGCATCAAACACCCACACTTCCATCCATCTCCAATCTCAGATGCAAAAAGCACCATACCTAGGCACTGGCCCTCAATGGGATCCCCTGACACCAGGACCTATATCACTTTTTGGGCACAAGTGTGCCGCTTCGGCTTCCACAAGAGCCACACGAGAATCCACTTTCACTCTTTTTGTATATCTCTGGTGGAGTGCCATGTGTAGGTTTCGAGGTTCAATATACACCCCTGTGGGAGTGGGGACTTGAGGAGCATTGTTGATTGCTCCCCGGGGTGTCGGGAATGCTCGGGGAGCATTCATAAAGGCTTGGGGAGACCTTTGTACTCTAAGGGCCCTGGTTCCAGATATATGGAAGGCTCGGGGAGCCCTCGTGAATGCTCTGCAGATCTGGGGGGTACCGCAAGGTATCGCGGTTGCTTTGCGGGTCCGACAGCGGGGTACGCTTTTACACTGGCGGGCAAAAAAGCCTTCGCCACATATTCCGCTGAGCTGATATATATTATCCCTTGCACGACGATCAGTCAGGATTAAACACAAACCTAACCGTATATGGTATCTGTTCTGTGTTGAACGCCGTCCGTGAACGTGACAGAACACTGGTAAGTTACCTAATACTAGAATAAACGCCCTGTGCGTTCAACACAGCACAGCGTACACATACGGCTAGTTTTATATTTCAATTCGGACCGACCGTGCAAAGGTGTTAAGAACATGGTCTAAAATGACACAGTCTCTACACAATTAAAAGTAGCATAGTACAATTGTTCAATCAATTGAATACATTGGGTTATCATTATATCACCGCGATTTAAACTCAGCGCCGAGACAGGACGTACTGTGCTTTCTGGGACAATGACAAAACTATGATGCGAGAGGCCTTGGGGGGCGATTCCCAGAGCCAATGAAAGAATTGACTGAAGTGGTGTATACAGGGTTGACAAGGTCGCCCTCTATTCCTTCTTGCATCATAGGTAAATGACGAATGGCGAGCTTCAGCTGATCGATTCGCCATTGAACAAGGCTCGTCATTGTCCCAGGCGACAGTACTCGTACTTCTCAAACCGATAGATAGATCCGGACCCCGAGTATATACATATAAACTTATCGCTAGTCGAGCAATTCTAGACCGCGTTCATGAGTTATTCTGGGTCCATATGGAGGCTGCTAGGTATATCTTTTGGGCCGTGATACATCAAGTGGATGTTTATTAGGAACTAGCGTGTTTCACTGGGAAAGCGATCGTCACCGGAAAAGCAATCAAGGGTGACAACGGGATGATCCAAAGTTGCTGGAGGGAGTTGAATTTATACACAATTACAGAACCAAGTGGTCAGAAGTCTTATTTAGGTCTCTGCCAATCATTTTTGACATGATTTGCCTCTAGCGAGAGTCTTGTTTCAGAGAGGTCGTTGACAGGGTTAGGGAGTGTAAGCTCTATCGACTTGACCAAATTTTGGTTTATATTCATATAACGTATTTCACCGTGTACCCGTGTATCACTGTGTACACGCGCCACAGGTTTCAGGTTTATAAGCATACCCAAGATTCGGCTTGGAACCAGTGTCATAATATACAGAGCTGATATTTGAAGGTCCTTTGAGTTAAATCAATGTTCCCAACCTGATTTTGCTGAGTCTACTACCCAGAATTTTTGTTCTGTCAGGCTCTTTAGCTTCAAAGCTCATACAATGGAATAAACACATGTATCTCAAATATCGGGGATGAGATGAGTACAATCATACCCAAATGTGTTTAGATATGATATATATTTATATGTTACTGGCATTTGGGGACCCTTTACAACAATACTATACAATAGGTAGTTTATTGAATTTAGTCCAGCGAGTACCTGAGACAGTGGCTGAGCATGAGCCACTGCACGGGTACGTGGTGATGAACGGGTACACGGTGAAATACGTTAACTCCAAGATTCGGAAAAGACACACAGAACCCTCTTATATCAGCCTGCCTCATATATTGTATTTTGATGCCCACAACCTCTTTTTGTGAGGTTCGGTTGCTTTCCCGGTGATGATCGCTTTCACGGTGAAATACGTTATATCTAATTAGCTAAACGTGCCATCTTGGAACGTGGTGAACTGTGTCATTTTCCAACATCTGTTATTCTACAGCACATACATGTCTACGTATACTAAAAGCCGTGCCAGCCTAGACCTTTTCGTATATTGTAGCATGTAATTCTCGAGCTACATATATAGCTAAAATTAATAATAGACAATACTAGTTGATGTTAGATTTATACCCTAACCTGCCCCCCTCACCTCACTCGTCAGCTTCCCTACCTGCCCACCAACTCTCCCCCATATGCTCGGCCGCCTCCGGCGCGAGGTATTTGGGGTGGGTTTTGAATCTAGAGGTTAGCTGCTATAGACGAGCAAGGCGAGAGTCGCACACATGATGCGTACTCAGTTGTTAGTACAGCCCGTCTCGTATGGTAGGAACATCTTGTACGGCCAGTGGCATTCCGCTTCCTTAGTCATCTTTCACTTCAACCTAGCTTTACGTACATGTAGGTACATGTAGATACGCCAGCTAAGATCACCGGGGTGTCATGGTAGGCCATGCACCGGATGCGACATATTCCGCTGCCAACTTAGTTCCAGTGGGTTGTAGGAACATAGACTCGTCCATAGTAGATTTAAATCATAAGTTATCACTCGAAGTAATAGCACGCTTCCTTATGAGGAGAGCGTACAACATGTAGTCCCACTCTCCCTCCTGACCCATAAAAACTTTCTTTTTAAGTCTCGTTAAGACTTGATTGCCACTGTCGGTGCTCTTTGTTCAATCATTTACAGAGAAAGACAGTGTACCTACCTCCGTCCTTTCTTCCCGGGTTCTTAACAGTTTCCACCTCGAGAAACCCAAAGCAGTTAGGTGCGAGTAAGGGGGGTCTAATCTGTGGAAGTTTCTTCAATTTTACGCCTTGGCCTATTTGATGGTCTGTTTCGGTACCTCTGTCTTTCTTCCTCCCATACGCCCGCCTCTATGCGTCCACACACCGTAGGGTACGACATGTAGATATCGCCCCGCCCCCTTCTATAGTTAATGGCTTTCTTTTCTCCATCTACCCGCAAACCCTCAACCCCCTCTCTCAGCCACACCTACCACCGCCACCACGCTCCGATAGAAACCGCACGTCCCCCTTAACTGTAGGCTGCCGTTGGATCACTTATTCAATCAAGTTCGACCGGCAGACGTAAATTAGAGACGGAACGAAATTTAAACTACTAGACGCATCACAGCGGATATATCTTCATTACCTACAAGGGTACAACAGCCCCCTGAAAGGTTCCTACGATGGTAGAAAGGGGAAATATTAAAGGCTGCGGGGACGGGACGATACAGGAAGGACCTACTCTTCATGTTCCTTTTTCTCTCATTTATTACTTCCACGAGCAAGTGGGGCTGTAGTGTTCGTGTATCAGAATAGACTGGAGATCTTGAGGCAGCCCACCAGTAAAATCCCCTTGCTTCTACCCTAAATCATAAGATATTCGACAGAATTATCTTAAAGTATAACCACCTTTTGATCTGGAATTTGGATATTCACAGTCTAGCGCGGGCATTTGTGTGGATAGAGATTGGTACAAAGCTGAAGGGTAGATCTTTTTGGATAGCATATGAGGGAGCTGCAAAAGGAAGCAGAAAGAAACGGTGTAATATAGAAGAAAAACAGACCAACGTATCTCAAACTAGAATTCATTAAAAGTGGGGGTTTGGATAAGTTACTGTCTATCAGAACCTCCTATCTAGGCTGCCTAAATTATTTCAAGGCTTCCGGGCTGGGATATGTGACTAGATTCGGTGACAAAGATGTGTTTCCGTACTATGATGGTTTTCACGACGTCGGTGAGATTGTATTTTCATTCTATTGTCAGGTCGTCACAGATACCTAAGTTTGGACATTCCTCTTTACACAGAGGTATTTCTGGTGGTCTAGTAAGTAGACCTGGATGCTATGTAGACCTTGTTCCACCGCTGGATGCTGCTGTAAGAGCCCAAGATGATGTAGCCATAACAGGTGGGCGCGAGAAACAGGTTTTCATAGAGCCCCCCCTCTTAGTCGCTGAATGGGAACCACATAAACAACTCAACGACTCACTACACAACCCATTTTTCCTTTGCGGGACCCTTATACAAGGCAAGTCCGCTGCCTCTATTATCTTCACATAGCTCATAGCTCCTCATGGATACTACCAGCTACGAGAATATTCTCTCTGGAGACCCCACAATACCAATCGAAACATCTCAACTGGCCTCCATCACCACTTCATTCTCATCACAACTCCACGGCCCCCGGAACAATAGTATTCCTATGTTCATCCCCCGCCTTGCTCCTCCATCCCCCATACCCGCCCCTCCAAACCTCTGGTCGCCTGCCAACTCCATTCGACATGCGACTGAGCCATCTCAGGGCTACGGACGCCTCCGCCATCTAGACCGTATGAAGCGCGAACAACATATCCTAGCAGCGCATGAGCCCCTGGTAATGCAATGGGATATGCAGGATCTCAGTAAGATTATTGAAGCTCTTGAATCAAGCAGCAAAGGTCCCCAGAAACAAAAGAAGCCGTGGCAAGACAAAAGAGACGAACCGGCTTCAAAATTCGATCCGAGAGCACCACATTTTGATGTGGTTTTGATTGATCTAACGAATGCATCAGAGATTCTGCACGTCAAGCGTACAGAGAGTGACATTGACAGCAGTAACCTAGAGGATCTAGGGGAAGCCGAGTTATTACAGAAAGATGGAGATAGGGGGAACGAATCTCACGATAGCCCTGGGAATAGTAATATCAGGGGTGATAGAGTGAGGAGGGACATAAATAGCCTGTCAATGGAGAGCCTAGCAGGTCGTCCTGGGTGGCTATTTCTATGGGTCGGTACCACGGAGAATATACCAGAAGGTAGACGTATACTAGGAAAATTCGGTTTCAGAAAGGTTGAGTGTATCGGATGGATGAAAACCACCAATGGAAGTTGGGACAAGGTCGTAATACCCGAAGGTGAACTTCTTTCCTCTGAGCCTACCGGAAATGGTGTTCTCCGCCGTGGGCTCGAATGGTGTTTAGTGGGTGTCAAGGGGACAGCAAAACGGCAAGTCCAGCTATTTGTTAACGTCTCCATGGATTTTTACTGACTTATTTATGTTTTCCAGCACCTATGATTCGCACCTAATCCACTGTAATGTTAGTACAGATGTGTTAGTCTGTGATGGCTCATGTTATCCAAAATCCTCGTTGCTCTCGAGGATTATCGAGAATTTTTCCATGGGCCAACGTCGCCTTCATTTATTTGCTAAGCCTGGGGATGAGCGCCCTGGATGGGTATGCGTTGGAAAGGACTTTCCAGAAACCACTTTCGATTGTAGGAAGTACATGAGGTTCTGGGAGGAAAAGGGAAAACACGGATGGTTGATGCCGTTTGACGCAGGTCTCTATTCCCGAAGGTTTTAGTAGTCAGCACATGGTTGATGATTTTTAACATAAATTCTAGAGATCGAATACTTCCGTCCAAAGACCCCTCCATTGCAGGTCCGCAAGCGGGAACGTACTGGTTTGGGCTTAAGCATCGCCACCAAAACACCGCATAGTTCACTCAATAACAGAGGAAAGTGGGAAGATGATCCTCCAAAGTTCTTTCACAACGGCCAAAGAAAAAGACCAGTTATGCGTTACAAATCCCCGGAGGATGACCTCAAAAACCATAATAAATTTCTTGTTCCCATAAGTGGCAATAGGGGTACGGATCCAACTTCAGAATCCACACAAGTCCCGAGCCAGTCCTTGCCGAAAATTCGACTTAATTACCAAAATTCACATGTCACCCAGCTTAGAAGCACCTCTGAGCCTAACCCAGGCACACAATCGGTGCAATTTCATCCATGTCCTAGTGCTAGGAGCTTTAGTCCGAATTCTTTATCAAGGAAAGCTCAATGGACCATAAGCAATCCTACAACGACCGATATTCCATTACAGAAAGGTAGCTCGGTAGCATCTTCAACTGCTGGAGACTATTATTTTCTGGCCAGCGGTCTAATCCCGAAAAAGAAATCGGATGCTCTATCGAATGATAAGGGCTCTGCTCCAAAGCCATATCAGCAGTACCTCCTCCAGTCATCCAAACCGATTAAGCCCAGTCTGCCCAGTTCTCGCATCCCCTCGGTCTTTCCTCAGCCAGAGAGAAGAAATATACCTAGTAATTCTACTAGTAACCACCCTTCTCATCAATCAATGTCAAGATCAGCGTCATTGGAGTATTCTGCTCCTTTGGAGGTTCATCCCATACATCCTCATCAATCCAGCCATTTCCTCCTGGAGCCTAGAGAGGCCAAACCGTCACATTCAGCCGTTACTGTCTCTGCTCCCATTTCAGCTTCTACTGCCGAGTATCGACATAATCCACCACCCGGCCTTTACGGAAGCCAATCTCTGGGAGATACCACAAGCATTATACCCACTATTACTCAGAACATGAGACGTAGGTCCATGCCCGGAGTAGATTTTTTAAATACTACTGGAAATACGCAACACAATGTATTTCAGAATGGCAGGCGGTCTATGAGTACCGGTGACTTTCCTGGTCAGATCCACGGCATCCAGGGCATTCAGGGTAGTCAGTACCTAAATGCTCAATACTTGCAGGTTCTTGGGCAAAACGCTCCCCCTACGATAACTCACATGGGGCCAACAAACCCTATTATCGTGCCCCACCAACCCGTTGTCTATCCTAGTTATAGTCAGCACCACGGCTATCAGCAGCAGCAGCAACCAATAGATACGGCTCGACAGCATATAAATATGCAGATACAACATCTGCAGTTGCAGCAACAACATATCAGGATGCAGCAGCATCAAATCCAAATGCAACAGCACCAGAATCACATGCCCCCGCCGCAGCAGCAGCAGATGGCCAATGCGTACCCCGCCCATCAGCTCCATTCCCAACAGACCCAGCAGCA